>CAJHNH020002113.1:404285-416785 GCA_905116865.2 Candidula unifasciata
TGTAATGTTTTAAAAAGTTCCCATATGGCTGTTAAGTCTAATTGCTGCTATTAGTTTGGAAAACAAAATTATTATCAAAACATTACTAATTATAATTTCTTCATGTTTTACCTTTTTAAACGCTTTAGTGTAATCAATAATACACATGTTCATTTCAATCATTCTTTCTGTAAGTGTTCTCAAGATAAATACAGTGTTGTTAGTGCTTTTACCTTCAATAAAACCACACTGCAAATACATATTTCTGTCACACTGAACAATACAGGTCTTATTTTAAGTGAATATTATTATATTATTTCCTAGTGTAATAGTTATGCCTGCTTTTTGTGCTGAATGTGCTGCGTTCTGGCAAACACTTTAAAAATTATAAAGTTTCAGTTCTTATTACTTTCGGAAATAATAGACCTAAGTACCAAGCATTTAACAAAAATTAACAGGATAACTACTACTGTGTGCTGGTTGAGAAGCCACTAGCTTTGTCAGTCAAGCTTGTAAGGCAGTGGAACGGATAAAAGAGAGTTAGATGCACTTAGAGGCAATGATTGAACATACGGTGGCGATGGAGACATAGAGGATTGGAGAATACAAACTGTCTTGCATTATCCTACTGTAAGAAAGGTAAAGGGGGCTGAAACATTCAAAGGATGTTTCTTACGTGCAGAGTGGCAAGCATTAAATCAGACGTCTGGGTAGTTAGTATCCTTTGTATATTATCTCTAGGTGATGCTAGTGTTTTGGGAAATGAGCAGGCAGACAGACTGGCTAGTTCTGCCCCACTTGGTAGTGAACTGATGTATGACAAGCTAGACATTGTGAGGGGCCTCTGAGAGCAAGTGAACAGTGAGGAAGCGCAAACAGATCATTACGGTCTGAGGAGAATGGCGCCGCAAGGAGTTACAAGGAATATGGCCGACACGGATATACAGTCAGACAGTTACTGGTGCAATCGGAATTTCAACTCTTCACTTGCTGCTAAAGATGGGACGGAGGGCTTATGAGTGTGTCCCGAGTGCTATGATGTTGATTCTTAATTCAACATTCCTTCTGGTGATCGGAAGGTTGTACTTGCTTCTCCCTACAGACAAGGCAGCAGTGGAGACAAAGATGAAGTACAGGATACAACTGTCTTTCACTATCCATGATAATTAAATCTGGTTTCTAGTGGTTTCTTTCTGTGAATGTTCTCGGTATCGTCATAGGCACATGTGCCACCCCCCCCCCCCCCTGTCAATATTTGTAATTGTTATATAGCTCTTTTATATACTCTGTTCATCTTTCAATTATCTTCCATGTGTCCATTAATATTTGTATTTCAGCAACTAGTTGGTGTGTATTTTTTTAAACACTGATAGCTCTTGTATCCTTTTATACATGTCTTGTTTTCTCTGTGTTCTTCAGTGTGTTCGCATTTGTTACTTAGCTGCATTATATTAATGTACTATTTCTCTATGTATTCTTTTTATTTTAATCTTGGTTGGTTAGTTTGTTAATCACCATCACATTGGACAAGCCCATCAGCATTTGGATCCAATTTTCAGTATCTCCCTCAACGTGTGGCAACTGATGACACCAGCTCTGTGTTGGTTAACTATTCTTCTCTGACTACCTACATAGCGTTCATGTCTGGCAACACTTCTTTTGACATGAAGTTCTTTTTTATATATATTAATCTTGAATGTGTTTAATTTTTCTTCTAATCTCCATCAGATGTAAAATTCCATATGTCATCCGTTTCCTCTTCTCCCTCTTTTTTTACTCCTGGTATTATTATTATATGGGGGGGGGGGGGGGGGGGGGTCTGTTGTACTGATTCCCTAAGATGTGGCCAAATTAGTGGCTTTGTCTCTAAAAGAAATTTGCTATAACTATAAATTCAGCAGGTTAAATCGTCAGTCTTGTAGGAAAGTTAACATGACTCACTACAGCCTATAGTTACTGTGATCAGTCTCTCTGTAGGATAAAACTACAGATAAGATTTCCAGAAAGCTTAAAATTATGAATCACATATTACTCTTTCTAAAATATAATTAATCTGTTTTCCTTAAATTGTCTTCTTTGAGCAAAAATTAAATTATAAATAATCTGCCTTCAATTTGTTCATTTATAAAAAGAATATGCAGTAAAACTATACATACTTCCTGAAAAGCTTTCTCTACTGACGGGTAATCACTTGACAGATCCACAGACACAGTGTGCACTCGCTGTAGAAAACAAATGACCAAAAACTTCTAAAAGGACAATATCTTTACACGTCAACCACAAACCAACAACAGACTGAGATGGTTTAATCATGTGGAACACACAGAATGCTACAGGATGGCACCTATGAAGATGGAGACATCTTCGGTAACAATCCAAAAAAAAAAATCAAATTTAAAAGAGTAAAGCTAATTTATTTAGAACAGAGAACAACTGAAACAGACAATGCTTTTAGGAAACCATCATTCAGGTTCTAGAAGCTTAATAAGGAGCAGGATGAAGATAAAAGGCAGAAGATCAAGGAAATAAAATAAAATATCAAGTCAATTCAGGTGTTAGGTAAAAGAGTCATGCTTATTTTGAAGATTAACTGTTCCAGAACCAATCAGGTGTTATTTTATGAGAATATATTATTTTAATTAATCGTCAACTGAGTCTCAGAAATTAAAATAACAGAATTATAGATGGAACTGAAAAGTTAAATTAAGAACTGGGGCAGTGTGAGAGAGTGTATCAACAGGATGGGTTCCAAGCAGTTCAGAGGTATTATCACGTCACCTGAAACAAATATAACTAGCATGATGAGATGCTGATACTGAATGAATTAAATATAATTTCATGTGTACAATCAAATATAAAGACTGTGCTAGAAATGTTCTAAAGTACTCTTCAAAATTGTTTTCACAAGTACACACTGAAAATGCTAAAAGTATCAGAGGTAACAAAGTTTGTTAGTGCATTTGGTTCAGATTCAATTCTAGTTGTGGCAGCAATGGAGTTTTTTGTTTTGTTTTTGCTGATTATGTCAGTTATAATGTCAAACATGTCTTGCAAAATAGTCAAATATTTCTGGAGAGGAAAGGTGGTGTGGAAAAAGACTTTTATTTCCATGTCCCACCATATGTTTGTGAGGGCGTAGCACTTGCAACAATATATGCTACAGAACTGCCTTTACCTTTAAACAGTAAATACTAAAATTTTGTTGCAAAAACATCAATTTTTAACCCTTTCCTCTCACTGACCTAAAATTATGGATTCCTGAAATAATCCTTAAAAACAACATTTTAGACAGGTCACACACAAACATAACAATTCCATTTATTGACCAAAACAATGTAAAATGTAACAAAGAATAAGGGAATTCATCAGTTAACATGAATACAACAGAGAATTAACTGGATCAATTTCTGTGTCTGCAAATAAATTGTTAAGCTGATTCATTTTACTTTGTGACCCCGTCACAGGAAAACACTGTGACCAATTGAAAAATCACGACGTCGTAATTTCTACTAATTAAAACACTTTTTAAAAGAAGGCACTCTAATTGTTACTTGTATCAACTTCAGTAATTCCTGGTCCTCCTAAGTATGTTTGCAGGTGCAAGCAATAAAATGGGATTAGTTAGGTGTCTCACAACATGTCACTATAGCCCAGTTTGTATCCCAAGGAAGTGTTGTTTTGTGGCTTATCTGGACGACAGGGCTTAATGTTGTACAAACAGCCAATGTGATAGACGATGACCACATAAATGACATTTCTTGCTCATTTGTACTAATTCACTGCTTATTGTCAATATATGGCATTAGAGAAAGTGTTGATGGTCCATAAAAACTTATTGATGAAACACATGATCGTGTTATGTTTTGAAAATGATTTTATTTAACATTGCAGAACTTTGCATGATTCGTCTGTGCTACTGAAAAAACCAGCATCTACATCTTATGACATCTGCTGAGAGTGATGGAAAAGAAGCTACAGACTTGCCAAGCCACAATTTTAAAATGCTATAACAGAATATAAAATTTGATCATACCTGAGTTTTATCTTGACTGGTTACATATGTGGTAACTTCTTGTTTCGCCTCTTCTAATTTTTTCTGAAAAAGTGTTTCTAGATTTAAACACTAAAAATAAGACTGCTGTAATTTAAAATGAAACTCTGACCCAAAAAAGAAAAACCTTTGGGTTTCACCAGTATGAGATATAAAACAAATATGTAAAACAAGAGTAGATGACATAAATATCAGTTCAGAGGCATCACATTATGTTTTCTCGGGCACAGTAAGACTACAGCTGGAATGTTTACAGAAGTACACAGCTGGAAAGTTTACAGGACATAGCCACGGAAGTTAAAACAACAATATGCACAAGCCTGGTGATAAATGAAACTTAGAAGAGAGTGCAGAGAGGGGGAGGACAGACAGGAAAAATAAATGTGCAAGAGATTCACATGCTGAGAGTGATGCATTTATAGCTAAACTGATGAGTTGGTTCTGTAAGGTCAAATTACAGAATGGAGTTTCTTGGATAGTGTGAGTTGAGGAATCGCTATTGAAAAGAATACCCTCGCGTCTTTGAGAATGAAAACTAAGTTTACAGCTCTGAAGTGGTTTTCTAAGTTCAACTGACATCAAAGCACCTGGAATATTTCCATAAGAAATCTGCCCCCAACCAATGCAGAATTATAATTCCAACACTATCAGTACTAGTTTGATTATGTCTGACTTGCCTTTCCTTTGAGTATAGTGTCAACCAGACCACTCCTGGCTGCTGCATTACTCCAAAAAAATGGGAGGGAATTGTCATGAATCAGCTGTCGCATTTCTGATTACGTAAGGTCTGCTAGTTAATCACCACAATCTCGATCAAATATGATTATAACCCTTCAAAACTGTAATTTTTTGCTCTGACACTTTGACTCACCCCTCTCTTCGTCACTTTCTTTTTTAGATGTGTTTTTGTCTAAAGCTATTCTGAAGTATGATCTCACTTGCAGGCCTCTGACCTAATCTGCAGTGCAAAAATATATTGCCTACAGCCTACTGGGGTGTCTCTTGTGCATCCTAGAATCATTTGCATGGCTTTATTATGAGTATTTGATAAGGTAGGCAGTCCCAGTCCATAATCCATCACAAGAGGATCTATCAAGTGCTGGTACACTGTGAACAGTATTCTTTGCTCCATGTCCACTGTTGCATAATCTTAGCTCTCATTTGGCTCTTTGCTGCAACTGCCTCCACACAGACCCTGAAGGACAAGCTTCTACTGAAGGTGATACCAGGTACCTCAGTTTGCTTTCTCTTGTGATGTTTCTATCATTAACTGGGAGGCTTGGGATGTCAGCTCTAACAATTCTATTGTACACAGAAAAACATAAAACAGCTGCCTTCTCTAGGCTGATGTAAGAGTGTTCTAGAAACATCACATGTTTGTCAAGAGACAGGATACTGTGCATTGTCAGAACAGACTAAAAATCAACAAGTCTTTAGAAACCTCGGCATTCCCTTTCCCGAACCACCACTTTTTTATTTGCAGAAAGATTTTATGCAAATGAATATTTAAATAATATTTAGTATAATTTTGTTGGCGTGCCCTACCAAAGAGAACCCAGTAGTACTCACTTTCTAGAAGACCCTAGAAGTCCAGCTTTCAACCCAATTAGTGTATTTAAATGCAGAGCTAGATAATGTAATCAAGACACAATTAGAAATCACACATACCAGAACCTTCCAGAAGCAACTGCACAGTGTGTAGGTGTAGTGGGCATGATTATATCAGACACCCCCCCCCCCCCCCCCCCCCCCCAGTGTTGACATAAATTGTGGTAAACAAACCCACATAAAAAAAATTATGACATCATTGTTATGTCATAATAATCACATTATGATACCATTTGGCTGCATCAACAAATTCCACACCTATCTTGATGAAAGGAAAGCTGTAAATTCTTTGTTCTGTTTGCAGTTAGTGATTAATGCCCTTAATTACAAAAAAATTATAGCTGTGTACCCAATCCTGTGGTATTGATGCTATTCTGATTAAAATGAAAAGGCATCTCTCTCAGGTCTTCATCACTCATGTCCTTCATGAGTGCAGACTTGACCTGTCTGGCCCTGATGCTGTGTTTCCTACATCACATATTACAGTGATAATTACCCTCTTTGGTTCTCAGTCCATGCCTTGAAAATAATCTCAGACTAAATTGCTTTGGTAAGAATGGCTGCCATCTGTGCAGGTTTGAAATGCACAGAAACTTAATGTACTGTGACTTCTATCCTAGGAATTACAAAAAATATGTGTATATATATATATATATATATATATATATATATATATATATATATATATATATATATATATAAGAGGTTTAATGCTGCTACCTCATTTCTGGCCACAAGAGTTACTCTTGCTCCCTGTTTAACTGCCTGAATAGCTAAAGCCTTGCCAATGCCACTTGAACCTCCAGTCACCTAAAAAAAAAAAGAGTATACAACTCTTCCAACAACGACACAAACAACTTTGTACATGTTTTGAGAGAATAGGGGGTGGGGGCAAAAGAATAAGAAAGATAAAAAAATGGCTGAACAAGAATAGCAAGTAGGTATATTTTAACCTAAAAAAAAAATTTGAAACAGCAAAATCAAGAGTTGAAATACAAACAATTGAGAACTGTTAATTTTGATTAGGAACCAAGATATGGGCAGTAAAAGGAAGCTTTACACAAAAGATCCCTCACTGTCCATTTGCAAGTCTGACTCACATTACCTTATCAGTTTACCCTTTTTCTGAAACTGTCGCCCCATATATCAACAGAATTTGTTTTCACTTTTGTGATTTTTATTAATGTATTTGGACTAAAGTTGTTTAAAACACACAACTAAGAAATGGATCCACTTATAATTGTGTATTATAAAAATATCAAGTAGATTAAAATTGCTGTTGCTGACAAGGTTGACGTCAGTAAATATATTAGTAACTCATATCTGTCTGTTCACATCATTACAATGCAGTCGACAGGTTGTGTTTATTTATTTTGTTGTTGAGTTTGTAAAATATTTTTTTAAAATTTCTCTGGTATCTGTCAAAGTTTCAAGTGTGTCTAAAGAGGTCACCCAATAACTGTTACGTTCTGAGGCCAGTAAAAAAGCACATAAAATGGTCCCATCTGTCCCATTTGAAAAGTCTGACAAACAGCAATCCATCCAAAATTCAACATCTTGCACTTGAAATAAATGCACGAAGCAGTGGCCAGAGGTGTAAACATAAACAGTCTTCTGCTAGAATTGCAATTTATAACTGATGGAAGCAGCAGTCCTGACAAAAGAAGGTGCACATGCATTGCTGCACAAAGAACACCATCAATTCTGTGATAAAAAGCCACTGGAAATTTTCTAAAATTGCAGCTTACAACACACACCTCCAGAAGCACAGACAATTCCCACACAGAATCCCCATATCACAGTGCTGCACCATGCAATGGAACCAGAGTTTTCTTTAGCTCATTTGCTGTCGTGCTAGTTTTCCATGGGATTACTGAGGATAACAAGGCACACTACTTGAAAGTGAGTTAGGCTTGCGCATGAGGCTTGAGATGTTCTTGAACTTGTTCTAATTGTATGTCATTGATCTTAATGCTTACATTACTGTGTTTCTTTCCTATGGTCATTACTTCAGTTTTTGAGGTGTTTATTTTCATGTCAAATTTTGTACAGTTAGTGAGCAATGAATCAACATGTTGTAGTTTTTGTTCTTCTTCTTGTAACAAACATTGGTCATCTGCAAAGAGAAGTTCATTTATACTATCTGTGTTTTGGTTTGACTCCTGTCAAACTCTTACTAGTTAAACAAAATGGTGTGTTATTAATCATCCGCTGATCAGACAGCATTGCAATTTGGTCAAATTGCCTGTTTGGATGACAGGCTTTGTTTTATAGATGGCATTTTTTGTCCTGGCCATAATATAACCAGTCTCATTATTGAACTGTCAGAATGTGTACCTAATTCACTATCAAAATACAGCCAAAACAAGCTTTCTTTAATTTAACTTTTCAACTTGAAATTAAACAGCTCATAAACAGTGAAGTCAACAGACAAAAGGATATAATTCAAGTACAGAAAAGAGTGGTTGTGCTAACTGGAAAGAGAGGCTGTAGAGAATAACAATGACAGAACATTCTTGACAGTCCCTTTTTTGTCACTGCCTGATTGAAAGGGTATTGCTGGAGATCACAGGTTATTTATAAAGAAACATGATCCTTCATGCCAGTTGACTGGCAAGGCAACTGATAATTTGATGATTATTGTAGTTAAACAAGGTTGTTGTGAGATGCAGAGAAGAAGAACTGAAGTTCTTCACTCATTTTGGTGACATGAATTTTCCTTAGGCTTAGCAAACTAAAATCACCTATTTATTAATTATTAGTTCCTCCGAAGTCGGAGTACATCTGCTGGAGAGGCGGGGAACGAGTACTGCAAACAAATAAGCCAGTAAAACGAATGTACACGCAAAACTCAGGTCAAGGTAAAAGCCAAAAGTCCATTTTGGACGAACAACCGCGACTTACCGCCGGAATTCACAGCCGGTGAACAAGAAGAAGAAGAAGAAGATAATTATTACGTTTAACGTTGGTTACAGCATAGCTGTCCCAAGTTTTAGCTGAAACTCCAACTGACAGTGATTGTGCTATACTCAACTTTTGAGTCAATCAACAATTTCATAAAAAATAGTGACATTGATAACGGTTATCATAATCTAGCCGTGAACTGAATACTGCTGAATCAGTGCGAGAAAACAAAACGTATTTTTTTACTATTATGCACGGACTTACCAACACATGTGCGTCACGTAATTTCAGCGGTGGTGGAGAAATCAATGGAGACAAGAGGTATAAGATTATAATAAACACAATAAAAACAGCCAAAGCAACCCAGCCCCACATTGTCATTTGGGTATCCCTGATGTCTGTGAGTTGACGGTAAGTCTGTGTCGTCCGATAATAATTTTACTAACTTACGTTCCAGATGACAACAAACAACCGATACTTCCTGTGTGGAGATAACTCTTGCAAACAAAAGTGGACCATCCCCAGGTGGTTATTGAATTACGATCAGTACGTCTGTATATCCACATTGTCGGGATCTTAGTGTGACTTTGTAATTGCTTATGCAAAGTCTTAGACTCCTACCGCATACAAACAGCTAAGAATACGCGCCAACTCTGATTTTAAAAATGCTTTTTTCCTTTCCACAGTTACAATTTTCCCCTCAAGTTAAAAACACTTTTTACAATTCTTCTGTCCTGACTCTTTTCCATTGCGCCTCTCAGATTCAAAACTTGTACTCGTTCTTTTTGTATCTATCTTTTCAATGCCACATTATTTGTTGTCTTAGCCTGTCCACTGTAGCTGACCATAGCGAAGTTGGTTAAACCGGACTTTCGCGGCGGCCGGGTGACGAACTCCTTGTGGTCCGGGTTCACTCCCGGGGGTAGGCAGAAAAGCCACATTTCTCCCAGATTAACGGTACCTATAATGGAATCAATGAAGGGTTGCGATATCCATAGTACCGAGCCAAAGGGTTTACAACTCATGGTTTCTGGATACGTAAAAAAAAAAAAAAAAAGTAGCTGACCATGACCCCAGGAACACTCGTAAAAATAATCTCCGTGCCCATGTGGGACGAATTGTTCGTTTTGTTTTTAAAGCCCCACTCTAGGTGTTGCCGGGAGCCCTGATATAACCTGACGGGTAAACGGGGTTTCCGGGACCTCTCCACGGGTGATCCTCATCCGAATGGTGACATTTTGTATCACCGGGTGTTTATCGCTCAGTATGATGTCCTGGTGGGGTAAAAGTCAGTCAGTCAGAGCACTTACTGGCATTGATCCCTACCATTCCAGACTTCAGGTTTCTTCGCAAACCGTCTAGGACCCTTATAAACGCTTACGGTTGATCAAGGCTTCTGGAGATTTGTATTAATAGGACTCTTATCATTGAAACGTTAATTATGCGGACTGCAATCGAGGAAGGGAAAAAACTGCAAGCAGCAGGCAGCACTCGCGGGACAGGGCAGATATTCTAAGCCATGCCTTTTTTTTTTCAGAAAGCACGCGACGACATGCATTGTCGGTATTTTGCACCATTTGTCAGTATTGCTGTAATAGACATTTTGTGGTGAGTACCGGCACCGTTGTTTTGTACACAACACAAACAATACGATAAAATAGTACACAAAATGTATCATATAGTATAATGAACACAAGCGATTCTTCTCCTTCTTCTTCTCCTTCTTCTTCTTCTTCCTCATCCTCCTCCTCCACTGAAGCCACTGCTGCTGCTCCCCACGTCTTTTTTTTGTTACGGGGGGTGGGGGGGGGGGGGGAGTCATTTCAGTGACCTGTAAAATTTTCTTTTCCTCTTTTTTTCTGTTCGGGCAAGTAGTTTGTCGTAATGTGTCATGTTCGTGGCAGCCTTGGAGTATGTGTTCTACTGTCTGGGGTAACAGTCCACGCGTGCACATTGCTGATACGCCAGTTTTAAATGTTATGTGCATGGCTACATGTAACTGCGAAATCGATTGTGTCCTGTTCTGAGTCGCAGGATTTTGGCTTTTTCTGTCTATAACAAAGTAATTGTCTCGACCATTAATTAAATCATCGCTGTACCATTTTATTCCCCGCTCGGTTTGTTACAAAGTTCCGACGGCTAAAACCTACCAAAACACCGGGCATGGTACGAGAAGTACAGTTTACTTAGCAAGGGTGAAATAGTTCCGTGTTTGTATAACAGTACTACCTTAGGCAGCCTTGGACCAGGAATCAGACCCATAGACCCATATCAAGGTAGGTTGATGGATGTATTGAATTATCTGTCGATGGATCGATAGAGGAATTACATAGATTAGACAGACAGACAGACAGACAGACAGAAAAGTCAGATTCGAAAGCGGGTTTTGTAAAATAGTTTAAGAACCACTGCGGGTCACCACGACGACTTAACCAGCTAGGTGTTTGTCCTATACCAGTCAGTACCTTACTGTGCGGGGGAACATTTGCATGTTCCTAGAAAACCTAGCAAACCATGATATCTTTTGAAATAACTTATCGATCATACAACGCGTATCAGTGTAAGTGCCGTAATACTGCAACATGTTCATACATGTACAGTTTACAAATAAACACCTTTCTACAGTATTAAGAAAAAAGTGCGAATTTTTTGGAAGATTAGACAGGAGAGCAAAGCTGATTTGAAAGAGCTGTTTTCCCGAATATGAGCAATATATAATGGTAAATTAAACAACAGTATCAGTTCAACCCACCAAGGTTAAAATTAGGATATATGGAGTGTTTTATTTTGTTTTTGTTTTGGTAATTCAATAATGGATATTTCTGCTTATTAGCAATGTTTGGTTATTCAATATTGCATAGCAAATGTTTTAATTTTATAAGATTGTGAAAGTATAGATTGTCAGGCTCAATAAATTTGAAGTGTACTTTCAAACAATGATAGTAATTATACTGTATAGTCTATCTTTTGTGGAATTATAAAGTGATGCAGGATACCATTATTATGTCTTGAGATATATTAACAGCTGATATGCTAACCCCTGTTCTTGTGATGTACTGCTTAATCATGACCGCCTCCATTTGCAGCCGATAGTGGCTTAATCGTTCTATGTAGTTTCCTTGAGTTCTCTAGAGAAATCTATTCCAGTGGCGATGCGTGATCGGTGTGTATGTGTAAGTAGTAGCAGGTAACAATAGTGGTAATATCTTGCTTTACGCGATGCATTTTTGTGCACTTTCATTATGTAGCCTTTGCTCAAAGTGGCCCAGATGATCTAAATAGCGCGCGAGCGCACACGCACGCACACACACACACACACAACTCCGCTACTGTATGACTTAAAAAAAAAAAAAAAACGATTTGCACCGTTCGACCGAACGGTGCAGCACCACCCGATTTACCCTATTTGGCATTTAAAAAAAAAAATACAGGTCACTCGGCTTGGGTCACTTGACTCGGGATTACCGGAGGGTCAAAGGGAGGCTAAGGTGTTTTGAGGTCACCTAGCGGCTCGGATGAGGCTCCTGTGCGGCCTCGTGCTGGAGCAGACAGAGCAGCGGATCAGAAGGTATCAGGGGCGGCGATGAGCAGGGACGGCAGTACGGGGGCCGTAGTTTGGGTTAGGTAGTAAAATAAAGTCTTCTTCTTCTTCTTCTTCGCGTTCACCAGCTGTAAACTCTGGCGGAAGGTTCTGGTTGCTCGTCCACTACTGAACTGCAGTCCTGCTCCAGAAGCTGAGTGTTGCGTGTGCATCAGTTTTACAGATCTCATTCCCTAGGAATACAGACTGTTGGTTCCTTGCCTCTCCGGCAGATGCACTCCGACTTCAAAGGAAGCTCCCCAATTAGTCGACTCGTACGACATGCTTTTGGGGAGGCAGTGGGTCTATTCTTGTTTTCCCCACAATGGGGCCCCGGAACCCACACTGGGGTAAAATAAAGTAAATGGGGTGTTAGTT
>CAJHNH020002113.1:421785-534285 GCA_905116865.2 Candidula unifasciata
TGACAGCTGACTTTGCTTATGAAGGATGGAGTGTCAGAACATTGACAGACACCATGAGGACAGCCAAGGTTTCAGAGTCTGCAGTGGAAGCATTTACAGGTGTGTTATTTACCTGGCTGGCTTTATTCTATCCTCACCGCATGCCATTTTCTCTTTGATTAGATCTGTTCTTGTTACTGAAATAATCATCCTTTAACCATAAATATCAATTACTATTACCTTTGACGCGTGTTAAACTTTGTATAAACTGTTCAACACCGAACTTTCAACGAGTTTGTATTTAATTGTTGACTATATTGCATAATCGTCATAATAATCACCCACAATTTCCACTTCTGCCGTTTAGCCTTAGAAAAAAAAAGGGGGGGGGGGAGGGAGGGGCAGTTGACGATCCATTGCTTAGATGGCGGTAATGGCTATTGTCATTGCATGTCGATGTAGAAGCTCTTTAATGTCATCAGTCCATGTTCTCCTAGGGCGGTCTCTTGTTTCACTTCAGATCTTTTCACGTGTAACGCCTGCGTTGGCAGTTGTTCTGGCTACATTCTTACTAAATGACCAAACCATTCGATCTTCTGTTTCTCAATGAATTTGCTGCATGGTGTTGTTCCTACAGTCTGTCTGATGATATCGTTTCTAACTCTGTCTCAGATGGTTAGGTTGGCGGTTTTTCTCGGGTATCTCTTTACAGGTGGTAATTTTACGTAGGTTAGCCTTTGATTATGTCCAAATCTGGAGCTGGTAGCACAGTGTTAGTATGAATTTGCTGATTATAATCTGTTTCTTGGCACTCATGTTTGGATGTCGTAATAACGGTGTCAGTTGGTATATACGTGCACTGGTTCGTTGGTATCTTGTTTCTATTTCCCAGTCTATTTTCCAGTCTTCCGAGGATATAATTCCTATATATTCAAATTTGTTAACATGTTTCAGACAAGTACCATTCAACCCAATAAGTAGCGGACAAGGAATTCTGCTGACCTGCATGACTTCAGTTGTAGTAGTGTTTATTTGCATGTTATATCTTCTTCATGTTGAACTTTAGCCCGTTTCAATGGTCTTGCAGTCTACTCCCCTCATTGTAGAAAAGGCCTTTTCCTGGAAAGTAATGTTCCTCTTTCTGGATTTTCTGAGTTGACTGCTTTAAAACTGGCTTCTTTTGATATTATATCCATGTATATAGTAAACTAAAGAAGAGAGAACACACGTCCCTGCTCATTACTGCATTAATTGTAAACATATCAGACATGCCTTCTTGTGTTCTCCCTGCGCTTTGGAAATCGCTCTACATGGCCACGATGTTATCCAGAAAGAGTCTTTGAATCCCATAATCCTCAAGAATAGCCCATCAGATCTAAAACCTTCCTTTATACGAGAACATCATCTGCAAATGTCAATATTCTGCCAACTCCAAGTGTTTCCAGGTATACAGTCTTGCTCGTAAAAACATTGAAAAGCACAGGGGAAATTGCAGATCCATGTGGTAGTCCTGAAGCTATAATATGAGGTCCATGAACTCAGGCGGAAAGCTACCCAGGCGAGTATACAAAACGGCTGCTATCCATTTCACCAACCAAGGACAGACTCTCGTCCCCACAAGCGTTTCATCAAGATACTGTATCTGACTCTGTCGAAAGCATCTTCTAAATCAAGTGTCGCTGCCACTGTTTCCTGTCTGATCTGGCTGGAAACCTTCAAAGGTGCCCAAGGCAAAAGAGGCTGCATTTGACCATGTGTTTTTCCTTGGCTGGTAACTTCCTAAACCTCCTGTAAGGAGCTTTCTCTGTTCCAAAATTCTTGAACCTAACAGGCCACTATCTTCTCCAACACTTTACCAACTGTGTTTTGTAGGGTTATAATCCTAAAGCCGCTGAGCGTTGAATGATTCTTGCTAGGCGTAGGACGTGGAATCAGGTAGCTGTGCAACCACTCTTCTGGGACTGAAGCTGTCCTAATGCTCTTGTTGAAACAAGCAGTCATCGCCACCAGGTCTGCTTAACTCATGTCTTTCATATGGGATGATGTCTTCAGTATGTTTGTTCTTTAAGATGGCTGCCAAATCTTCTCCAAATGTATCTCTGTTATATCCATCATTGTGGTATGTCTGTGAACTTTCCCAATGTCTTTTAGCTCCCAATCACATTAATAAAATGTTTCCATTGTGCTTTTTTTTTTTTTTTTTTTGGCTTCTGCTGCACAACGCTTGAAAACCTCTATCCTATCTTTCTTATCTCTTTCCGCGCATTCGAATTCTTCCTGAGTGCTTAGGAATGTTTGTCGCACTTTCTTAAATCGTTTTACGGCAGCTAGTTCATTTCTCTTTACCTTCTATGCCTGTTCTACCTCTGATATTCCTTTTCCATGCCTTCTGTCAGAGGCGTCCAAAAAGGCTGTTTGTCCACTCATACTTGAAAGACCTACGAGTTTTTGAAACCTTGACTTTACTGGATTTGGAGATCAATACCAAACATGGCAGATGGTCGCTTCTGTCATCGCCCAGAACAGTTCATTTGGTATCCAGTCCTAGTGACTGGGTAACAAAAGCCAGTTCAATAGCCGTGTCTGCATCACTGGGCCTCACAGCCATTCTGGTTGGCCTCCCACCATTTATGCAGAAACAAATTTGAATTCCAGAGAAATTGGACTAAAAAGCTCAACAAAATGGGAAAGAGGAAAACGTGCACAAAACAACACAACGTAACGTTTCAGCCAGTCCCACTGTTGGCATGAATCTCCTCCAGGTCTTTCATCCATTCCCACTGTTGCCAGGGACCTCCTCTAGGTCTTTCAGCAAGTCCCACTGTTGCTTTGTAACTAATGAACACACAGCAGCAAATATATTTATTATGTTTCAGCTTAGGCCACCAATCCCCATCTGTATTCCCTGCATCTCCACAGCATATTGATTCCACCGAATCAGGTCAAGCACTACTTGTTTCAATCCCTTCTTCACCAGCAGACATTGCCCATGTCTAGCAGGGTTTACATAGCTGACATATCTAGGGCAATGATAATTGTCTGCATTTAGTCCTTGAAGCATGATTACATCAAAATCGTATATCAACCTGTCTGGTATGGACCCTCTTTATCTGGCACTGCAACAGTTCCAACAGCAGACTCTTACATGGCTGAACCCTAGCCGTTCTGTTTTTCGCTTTAATCTTTTGGTTCCTGCCCTTCTATTTCTCTGCTTTCTGTTCTCACCATTTTCTTTTTTTCTCCTCTTCACTATCTCTTTGATGCTAGATAAAAATGACGTCAGGCGCAGAGCACGTGCTCCGCAGTTCCGGCGACAATTCTTATGAAATGAAAAATCCATATGAAACAATTTATTATGACGTAGGAAG
Source organism: Candidula unifasciata (assembly GCA_905116865.2). Taxonomy (NCBI): domain Eukaryota; kingdom Metazoa; phylum Mollusca; class Gastropoda; order Stylommatophora; family Geomitridae; genus Candidula; species Candidula unifasciata. The sequence goes on from CAJHNH020002113.1 coordinate 425,133, forward strand.
TAGTCGGTCACTCTAGTAAAGCCTGCCTGCTAGGGAAAAGGCAATGGATGTCCCTATGGAGTCCACACGCCTGACGCCGCCCCTCCCGCTGACCAGACGTCCACGTTCACGACTGACTATCCAACAACCATTGAGCCTCTCAGCACATAGATTCAATTTAGGCTTAGGTGTTTTAATTATCGAGGTTGTCTCCTCTGGATCCGTTGTGTTTTGTCCCAGGACCGCAAGGTTTTGGTTATGGTTGTCAGCTTTTTGCAAAGTGCAACCACTGTATGCACATGTTGACGCAGTTAGTAGATAGTCAAGGACCATTTTCCACGCCTTCAGACGTACTAGGCATATGAGGCGAAACCTATTTTGTGGCCCAAGCGACACTGTGTGGGTAATGTGGTCAGTATCACACAGGCCGCCTTTATTTCATAGGACTTCACCTGGTACCCATTAAAGAGTGGGTCGACCTGGTAGCCAAGGACATTTCTGAAACATTTCCAGCTCTATCAGGACCTGAACCCACACATTTCGGATCCGCAAGCTAGCAGCTAGAAGCTACACCACCACGGCTGTCTTTTGACGCAGTATATTGACTACAATTGGAGCGAAACTAAAGGTTAGCATCGCCTCTGCGCAAGGATGGCATCCACATTAGTGAAGCGTTCCATTATTGTTCAAATCGGGAGCCTGCATGGCAAGTGGTCTAGCCCCGTGTCGTCTCGCTCCCTGAAGGTCGTGGGTTGGTCTCACAGACATGTCATTCAGTTAATTAGTGTAGTTTTTACGGAGACCCCATGGGTCGTCGCTTAAGCTACAGGGTTCGTGCTTTGTGCAACAGTCTCTTGTTTTGATGTTAATATAAAATTAGTTGTCCTCATTTTTAATCAAATATTTTAATGGTCATTCTAGGCTGGGTTGACATAGACACCGAAGCCAATGGGATGCAAGTCTAGGTGACATGAAAACACGACCACTAGGCCATCAGGCAAGAGGATGTTGCATAGACGTCATAATTTTAGTAAACCTGCAGTTTCTATGCTGTCTTTGATGTTGAGATATGCATAATTGTGTACTTTTGGTTCCATTCATACAGAAAATGGGATAGATGGCAACAAACTGAGGACTATGACAGAAGACAATTATAAACAAATGGGGCTAAGGTGAGTGTGAATTTGTTTATAATTGTTGACAGAACAATTTAGTTATTTCTGAAAGATAGAGAGCCTCAAATCAAACACACATCCACAAGTCGATGCAAGGCAGAATGTATGGGGGAGTCATGATGGCAGTATGAACTAGTACAGTCAGACACAGACAAAGCAATCTGCAGTATACCACTCTGAGAATGACCTGGACAATCTGCAGTATACCACTCTGAGAATGACCTGGACAATCTGCAGTATACCAATGTCAGAATGACCTGGCAATCTGCAGTAAAACACTGTCAGAATGATCCAGAGAGTGCAGTATAAAACTATCAGAGTGACCTAGAGAGTGCAGTATAACACTGTCAGAATGACCCAGAGAGTGCAGTATAATACTGTCAGAATGACCTAGAGAGTGCAGTATAACACTGTCAGAATGACCAGGCGAGTGCAGTATAATACTGTCAGAATGACCTGGCGAGTGCAGTATAATACTGTCAGAATGACCTAGAGAATGCAGTATAACATTGTAAGAATAACCTGGACAGTGCAGTATAACACTGTAAGAGTGACCTAGAAAGTACAGTATAACACTGTCAGAATGACCTGGCGAGTGCAGTATAACACTGTTAGAGTGACCTAGAGAATGCAGTATAAAACTGTCAGAATGACCTAGAAAGTGCAGTATAACACTGTAAGAATGACCTGGTGAGTGCAGTATAACACTGTTAGAGTGACCTAGAGAGTGCAATATAACACTTTCAGAATGACCTAGAAAGTACAGTATAACACTGTCAGAATTACCTGCAGAGTGCAGCATAACACTGTCAGAATGACCTGGTAAGTGCAGTATAACACTGTCAGAATGACCTGGTAAGTGCAGTATAACACTGTCAGAATGACCTGGTAAGTGCAGTATAACACTGTCAGAATGACCTAGAGAGTGCAGTATAACACTGTCAGAATGACCTAGAGAGTGCTGTATAACACTGTCAGTATTACTTGCAGAGTGCAGAATAACACTGTGAGAATGACCTAGAGAGTGCAGTATAACACTGTCAGAATGACCTAGAGAGTGCTGTATAACACTGTCAGTATTACTTGCAGAGTGCAGAATAACACTGTGAGAATGACCTAGAATGCAGTATAGCACTGTCATAATGACCTAGAGAGTGCAGTATAGCACTGTCATAATGACCTAGAGAGTGCAGTATAACACTGTCATAATGACCTAGAGAGTGAAGTATAACACTGTCATAATGACCTAGAGAGTGCAATATAACACTGCCAGAATATCCTGGACAATCTAAAAAACCTGAACAGACTGAATAAAATGAGGAGTCTGAATGACTTGAACATTCTGAATGACTTGAACATTCTGAATAACTTGAACATTCTGAATAACTTGGACAGAATGAGTAGCTTGGACAGAATGAAAAACTTGGACATACTAAGTAATTTGGACAGACATAGTATCTTGGCTACATTGAATACCTTGGACAGAGTGAATAGCTTAAACAGTCAAAATAACTTTCTGAGTAACCTAAACAGAGTAACTTGGACAAACTGAATAACACGGAACAGTCTGCAGGTAACTTGTTGACAGTGAGAATAAACTGAACAGCTTTGAATTAGGAAGTTCATTACTGGAACAAGCCTAGAATAATCCTAACAATGGTGTAACAAGCACAGTCTGCTGTTACCTGAATAGTCCGTTGTAAACAACCACAGAAGAATTTTGTCATTAATATGATGATACTTACTTTACTTTTACTTTTTCCTTCCACGTATGCCGCTAAGCGTTGTGGGGAGATGCAAGTTCCTGTCATAAGCAAGGCGGGCAGCATCTGATGTTCTGAGGCCATGCTTTTGGCAGGTTTCGGAGACCCCGTCAATCCACAGTTTCCTTGGTCTTCCTCTTGCCTTATATCCTGAGCTTCTTTGGTTGAAAATTTGTGATGTTATTTGGTCATTTTTCATCCTGGTTAGATGTCCAAACCATTTCATTCTTTGATGTTCTATGTAGTCTAAACATGGTGTAGTTTTGACAGTGTTTCTAATGTCTATGTTCTTTATCCTGTCTAGTCTGGTCTTATTCGCTGCTTTTCTTAGACATTTCATTTCACAGGCTTCTATTTTTCTTTCATGGGTCTTGTTGATTGTCCATGTCTGGCACTGGTAGCAGAGTGTTGGAATGAAGATGGTGTTTATCAATTGTCTTTTGGTCTTCATGGTTATATCTGGATGTTTAAGCAGAGGTGATAGTTGGTATGTGACAGCATTTGCTTTCTGTATTCTTGTTTCTATCTCTCTGTCCATTCTTCCATCCTCTGTAAATATACTGCCCAAGTATTTGAACTCTTTGGTTTGCTTGATTTTGGCACTTCCAACATTTATATTCAGTGGCCTGTGTGTTCTGCTGATCTTCATAACTTCTGTTTTTTTCTGTACTGATTCTCATATTATGTTGTAAACAGCTGTTGTTGAGAGTAGTCAGATGTTCCTGTAGATCATATTCATTTTGATACAGTATGCTTTGATCATCAGCAAAAAGTAATTCGTTTATAGCATACACGTCTGGGTTTGCTTCTACAGTGATCTTATCCATGTATGTTATGAAAAGTAATGGTGACAGTACACATCCTTGTCTGACACCAGTTGTGACTTTGAACCATTCAGAAAGACCACTAGATGTTCTTACTGCACTTTCACTTTTTTCATAGAGGGCTCTGATGTTGTCTAATAATTGACCCTGCACTCCGTAATCGTCAAGAATTCTCCACAGCACATCTCTGTCCACACGGTCGAATGCCTTCTCTTGATCTACAAAGACCACGTTCAGCTCTTTATCGTATTCGAGTGTCTTTTCACAGACTTGTCTTAGTGCAAATATGGCATCAGTGCAACCTCGCCCTTTCCTGAAACCGAATTGTGCTTTACTCAGTAGAGGTTCAACCTTTGCTCTTATCCTACCTTCTAAGATCTTTGCATACATTTTCCCCACATGACTTAGTAAAGATATTCCTCTATAAGTTCCACATTCTCTCTTGTTTCCTTTTTTCTTCCAGATAGGTACTACAACTGATCTTTGCCAATCCACTGGTACCTTTCTCTCTGCCCATGCTCTATTGAAAATTCTCTCCAGCCAGGTGATCATAGTGTCCCCTCCAGTCTGGATGACTTCTGTTGTTATTCCGTCGATACCAGCTGCTTTGTGTCTTTTACTTGTTTTGATAACTTTCTCTACCTCATCCCGCAGGATATGTGGTTCTAGATGATCTGGAGCCCTTGAATGGAATTCTGCTGTTTCATGTACTCCCGACGGGTTCAAAAGTTCTTTAAAATATTCCTCCCATCTTTTTTTAATTTCTTTTTGGCTGAATAATGGTTTTCCATTTTTATCATTTATGACTGATGTTGGATTGAAGCTTTCTTCTCTTAATCGCATCGCTTTCACACTCTTATAAAAGTCTCTTGATGATTCTGTACATAGCTGTGTTAGGTGTTCACCATACTTTTTCCATGAGTCCTCTTTGGATTTCTTTATTGTTCTCTTGGTGTCTCTTCGAGTTAGTCTGTACCTAATGTAATCCTTTTCGTCTTTTGTTTTTAACCATATTTGAAACATCTTCTTTTTATTTGACACTGCTTCTTTGACTTCTTCATTCCACAAAGCGGTACCCTTTTTCTTGCCTTTGCCCGTCTTTCTGGTACCACACTTGTCTTTTAATATCTTCGTGATGGTTGATTTATAATAATCCCATTCTTCTTCAATTCTTACTGGTTCCTTGGCAATATCTGCAAAAGCCTTTGTTATTTCTAGTTCAAATTCATGTTTGATATTCTCTTCCTCTAATTTCTTAGTGTTGATGATTTCTTCACGTTTCTGTTTATGTAGACTGTTTCTACTTGAGTTGCATATGTTCATAACTACTGGGCGATGGTCTGAATTATGATGATACAATCTTTATAAATTATTCCAGGATTGTTTATGTCAGTTTTTAAAAAGACATGCACTATTTCTGTCTTAAATGTTTCTTTTTTGTTTAAAAAAAAAAAAAGTAAATTTGGTGACTGGCTTGATGTTGAGGAATTTCGTGAAACCTTACAGCGTCAGCCTGCAAACAACAACAAAGTCTTTCTCGGAAATCCGAAGGTAAACATTAAAATTTAGTTATCACAGAGAGAGCTTATATTTGTACACAGAACAAAATCAAACCTTTAAAAACATAAATGTTTATGAATGTGTGTGTTGAAAATAAAGAAAAGTAAAATTTAGTCTGCTAAAGGCACTTGCTAATATTGTCTGACCATACTGTTAGTACTGGAGCTGTGCTTGCTGCTTAAGATGGACACCATGTTCAGGGGAATGTCTTGATGTCAGTTGTAACTTAACCTATTGCTATGGCTGCCTGTGCTATACTTCAAGAAACACACACACACACATCTATATATATATATATATATATATATATGCACACACACACACATACATACATTGTCATTTATATGAGCCATGGTAGCACGGTAGCTTTACGTTTTCCCACCAGTTCGAAGGTTTTGGATTCAGATCTGATTTGGGATGAATTGTTATAATTAATACAGAGCTCTTAAGTCGATCCAGCCTAAAATGTGTACCAGGCAGTGACATGGGAAGTTAAGGCAGTCAGTATTATATTGACCACATGACCCAATAATTACCGATTAGTTCAACAAAATGTGGGTCTAGCATATGTGCAGACTGCATCACTGACATACACAGGGCTGAGAAGTTTAAGAAAAAAATATTTTTATTGATTTTATTACTTTGAAAGTCTCATCTAGTATTGTGCATCACTGCTCCTATAGGACCCCAGCTTACATATCTATTGTATTCTCAGTTAAGTTTAAACACTTCAGTACAGTTTAAAACTTAGGTAAATAATTTCACAACTTTTTGTTGTCTGTAAACACATAGTGATGCATAGATTTAGACGTGAGAAAAGGAATGGAAGATAAATATCTGCATGAGGGGTGCCATACATCCTAAATATGACCCAAGACATACACAAGCTTGTGCTGATAATCAGTGCCATATGACATTGACCATCATGTCTGTCTGTGGTCTGTATTATTAACCCCCAAGCATATTTTATACAAATGTTTCTTACCATGATGCTAAGCTACATCTTTTATTCTCATCTCCATCTGCTTCTATTTCCCAAAGTACCGATTGTCATACTTCTTCTTTATTCTTCTTTGCATTCAGTTTCGTATACTCAGAACAGACCCTCAGGTGGGTTGCCTCTATGAACTTGCATGTCTGCAGCAGGTCCTTCATGGTTTCCAATAGCTTGCTCTGCACACTTTGTTTTTGAGGCCAGGTGTCTTTTTAAAGTTGTATTGTCATACTATACTGGGGTTTCAGTTTCTGTTGCAGTGATCATTAAAAGACAGTCAGTCAATGTTTGGGTGAGTAGACATGATTGTATCAAAAATAAAAACAAGGAAAAACAACCACTCCCAAATTTAGTCAATAGTTCATTGTTTGTTGAGCACTGTCATCACTACCTGTCACGTCACTGAATGTCCTGGTAAGGAACAGTTTGCGGTCCACTGCTTGGGTGGGTGGTGTTGGCTTTTATCATTCTGTGTGGATTATAAATGTTTTTATTGTCATCAGTCCATCATCTCCTTAGGTGCTATCCTGTTTTCAGTCACTGCTGTTCTTTAACGTCCGCCATAATCCCGAGTAACGACAGAGAAACAAATAAACTCCCTACCTGTTTGCTGAATTTGTCATTTGAAATTTGTCACTAACCACCAAATTACCTCATAGTTTACTATTATTTACTGAATTATTACAGTTGCATCAATTTTTGGCAGATTTTCAATGACCCAATACATGGGAATATCCTTCTGAACCCTGTGTGTCTGGCAATCATCGATACACCACAGTTTCAGCGTCTGCGTTACCTGAAACAACTTGGGCTGGTGTATTTTGTTTATCCTGGTGCCGCTCATAACAGATTTGAACATTCCCTAGGGTGAGGATACAGCTTACACTAACATCTCATTTTTTTTTCAAAACATGTTTTTGTGTCCCTGTACCAGCTGTTCATCTTCAGTATTCCCCATCTTCAATGTTGCCAGGTACCATGTCTGATAGTAAACCTCATCATTTTTCTCCATAAAACCATCTGCTGGTGGTGTCCATTACTCTGCCAGTGTTAGTCATTTATTAATTTAAATCTAAGTGTTACAGAGGACATTTGCTGGAGTATTTGATATGGCTTAGGTAGATGGTGAGTGACAGGTATTTTATTATATTTCAAATGAGTGGTAACGTATTTGATATAATACCTATAGATGATGAATGACAAAGTATTTGATATATTTCATAACTGTGATAAGTGACAAAGTATTTATATACATAATATAGAAGATAAATGACATAGTATTTAATTTCATTATCATCATCTTGTAACATACCAACTATACTGCAACTTTACGCTGGCTGCTGAAGATGAGAATAGAGCACGCATGGGAATGCCCCGAGTGCTGTGACTCAACTCAACCCAACATCTTGTAACACTGCACGTCATTGAATCACCAGTTGCTGTTGACTGTCTGATCAGATTCCTCCACCTTTGACTGTCAGTTGTGATGGACTTTATGGTTGCATGCCTAAGGCCTGTCCCGTCAGTCAAGTTCTGTATCCAAGTCTTTCTTGGTCTACCTCTTCTCCTCTTTCCCTCTACTGACCCCTATAGTTTTTTTTTGGCTTTTGGAGAGGCAGTTAGATCTCATACATGTCTGTATCATTGCATTTTCGACCTTTTTGCTGATATTTGTGATGTGGTCTTTGTATGTAATGCCAAGAATTCTTCTGAAAGATTGCAAGTAATGCTGTTAGCAGTTGAAGCTTAGTTTTAAATAAAATGTTTTTGGATCTCCAAAATATTTGCTGTTTGGCAAGGACTGATGTTGTCTGGGCAAGTCTATACATGCTTTCTGGTCTGGATCCTAGATCACTTAAAATGGATCCTAACTATTGGAAATAATTGACTTGTTCTAATTTGTGACCTTTGACGTACATTGCTATAGTTATGCCAACTGGATTATTAGTCATTACTTTGGTCTTTTCCACATTTATTTCCGTAGCATACTTGGTCAGTGTTTCATCAAGCAGGTTTACATGTTCTGCAACCTCTTATTCTTCTCTAATCAAATGATATTACACTTGAGACCAACTGTGGGGCAACAACTTTTAGACCTTATCAATCAATCCTGGACCCAGGGACTACTTCTACAGGAAAGGAAGGGGGCAGAATTGGTTCCCAAATCCAGGAAAGGAAAGCCCAAGGAAAACCAATTTTGTTACCAAACCATAAGCCTCCTAAGCTGCTTTGGAAAGACCATGAAAAGATTAGTGAACAACAGGTTGCTTAATTTCATGAAATAAAAAAACACAAGATATTGGATGATAGCCGATCAGGCTTCAGGAAGAACAGAAACACTGATGACCAAACCTCTTATCTCGCACAGGAAATTGAAGATGCTTTCCAGAAAAAATACGAGGCTACTACTTCGGGCCTCTCGGGTCCATCCCGTGTCAAGTCCCTTCCCACTTGTCAAAATATTGACTCAACCCACAAATATATCCTGCCTCGAGTCAACACTGTTGGGCAACACATTGACACAGGTAACTGAACACATTCTCGTGGACTCACGACAACCCCATTCCCACCATGTTGTCCTGCCCCAAGGTTACAGTTCACATGAATCAACACGCAACATAAATATGGGATCGGTAAAGATTAGGTAAACAATTAAACTATTATTTTTGAAAAACAGTCACAGAAACAAACACATACACACATGCACACACACGCACATCCACCCAGACACGTATTTAATGCACAAGTCGAAGCTACATGAGGGTGTAATCAGACGTTAATGACCCGCTTCACAACACCTTTGGTGACACACAGAGAGTGAGTAACAAAAAAAAAAGGTCACTGCTGGGTGGCCAGGGCTGAAAACTTAATCCAACAGGTGTGTGATTTTTAAAAAGTCTGACATGGTAAAGAAGGACAGATACAAGCGTGACCCTGAATATAACAGTAGCCTCCTGAGCGCTCGCATGGATAGCTGAACAAGTAACTACACTCAAGGTTATCATATCAGACTCCGTGAACATGCTTCAGAAAATAGCAACAGACAGCCTCCGCTCTGAATAGGTAGAAAACATTAGGAGGTAAAACTTGACCTTTCTCACCTTGATCTACACATTGGGTCATGCTGGAGTAAGGGGTAATGAATGACTGGACTACATGGCAAGTGATGCACCATTACTTGTTGGCAGGAGTATGGACAGAGCTGATATCATCAGCACTGTATAAACTCGATTGGTGTTGAATAATAACGAATCTCAGACACTAACCAGATTATGTAACCTGGGAGTAAAGCCTGGTGAAGCCTGTCAATGCCATCTCGAAGACAACGTAGAAGACATTATAATCAGCTTCCTGTTGGAACAATCAGTAGAGGTATCTTGGGGTGGCTTCTGAGCATGCATCAGATTGCCCAGCATGCAGTGAAGTTGAATCTGCAAAATGTAACATTTTATTTATTGCAGTTGCCATTTACTTGTATGTGTTTTGTTTTCTTTCAGAGTTTGCCATTTGGCTGGTCAGTTTGTACGATCCCTGAGAGGTAGCCAGAAATATTTAGGAATCACTGATCAAGATATTCTCTGTGTTGAAATTGCTGGACTTTGCCATGACCTTGGTATGTAGATATATTCAAAATTCAGATTATAAAAAGAAATGACAAGTAACAGAAATAAAATTAGAATGTTTTTGACTTCTTATTCAATTTTAAATGTCTGTAGAGTGCTGTCTGCACAGCTCAAGTTAGCTGCCCTGAATCTCCAACACTTTATGTCTATTGCTGTGATGTCACACACTGACAGACTGCTGTTCATCCATCTCTTGATGTTATCTTTTCACTTGTTTCGTTGTCTACAATTGGCTCACCCATTTTTGACATTTCCCTCCAGTATGTTTTTTTTTTAAGGTAACATAATCTCTTTAATGTGGCAAAAATTGTGGACTTGTATTTGATTTGTATACATTTAAGTATTTCACAAGTGGTTGTTCATTTCCAGCTTCACTAGAACCTCCGCAGCAACAGCAACAGCAGAAGAAGCAACAGCAACAGCAATGCCACAGATGTTCTGTTTAGCTCTTTTAGTCATATTTCAGATGTGCAGAACTTATTATTTATTTAAGATATTGGGCATTTGTGTTTTTCCTAACAGTTATATTTGAAAACAGTCTCTCTCCATCTTTCTCCACAATCCCCGTCCCGTACTCACTCCAAAATGTGGCATGGAAAATATAAAAAAAAAAAAAAAAAATATGGATACCAAGAAAAAAAAAAAAAATGGGATATACATGGGTTAAGATAAAAAAAATCAACAGTGTCCAATGCAACTAATGCATTCTAAATGGCATTTAGAAATAAAATAAAACAACTGTTAAGTTGAAAAAGAATTGATGCAACAATTGACTTGGAAATGCACATAGCTTAATATTGAAGGTTGAAGAATATTAGTCTTTCATCATCGTCATCATCATAAACCACTTCTGCCGTTAAGCGTCGTGGGAAGGAATAATTTGTGATCCAGTGCACGTTGGCTGCCACTGTCTTTTGTCATGCCATGAAGGCGTAGTGTCTTTAATGTTGTTGATCCATCTGAGATGTAGTGCTTGTGATGATATTTGATCTTGTGGCATTCTAACAAGATGGCCAAACTACTTAATCTGCTGTTTCTCGATGAATCTAGTACAAGGTGTCGTTCCCACAATTTGCCTGATAGTTTCATTATTCACTCGATCACAGATGGTTAGGTTGGCTGCTTTTCTCAGGCACCTCATCTCGCAAGTGGTGATTTTGCGTAAATGGGCTTTAGATAATGTCCATGTTTGGCACTGGTAGCTTAATGTTGGAATGAATATGCTATTAATAATCTGTCTCTTTGCACTCATAATTCTACTTGGATGTCTTAATAATGGTGACAATTGGTATATAAGTGCATCTGCTTTCTAGCGTCTGGTTTCAATTTCTCTGTCAATTTTACCATCTTCTGTGATCATAGTCTGTACTTGATTTAAAGATGGTGCTTTGTTACTTCATACTAGGCCATAGGGAAAAGTCTACAGTATTTGATGATCAGGTAGATCTAAGTTAAACATTAATGATTAACAGTGAGGAAACAATAGACTGCAAGATATGGATTATGTATCACCTACAATAATAGAGGAGTCGCCGTGGCCGAGCGGCTAGACGCTCACCGCGGATCGGAAGGTCGTGGGTTCGCTCCCTGGCGGAGCCGGACTTTCTTCAAAAATGACCTTGGCTCCTAGGTTGACCCAGCCTTGATTGGGTACCGGGTGCAGTCCCGGGAAAGTGAAGGCGGCCGGCGTGATACTGACCACATCACCCATCTTGTGCCGATTGGTCTATAAAAATATAGCCCTATATGCCCTATTCGCCTTAAGGCGTGGAAAAGGGTCCTTTACTTTTTTTTTTTACTTACAATAATAGAGATAAGTAAAACAGATGAGATGTATGCACATTTTAACAAAAATCAATTACATTTTCATTACCAGTGCAGTATTTGTTTATGATAATATGTATCCTATGTATAATGTTTTAAAAATGTTGTTCCTGCTAAGTACAACTTGTAACTAGCACGTTAATTTTGTAATATCACTTCCCCAAGGTCATGGTCCATACTCGCATACATTTGATCAGATGTTCATCCCTGCAGTGATGCCAGAAAGTCAATGGACTGTGAGTTTGTCACTCTGTTGTCTGCATATATATTTCCTAAATGTTAATGAATGTTGCAGTATTTTCGCCAACAAGCAGAATTTGTTTTGTGCACCTGTTTGTGCTGACTTGATTGTGATAGATTAATGCCTATTTCAAGACAGCATATTACTTGTATAAGATAATTTTATATGTCATACCAAAATGACACACATTGAATATATATAAAGAGCAGTGTCAAAGAAATTTTGACATAGATTTTTACTGCCCTCTTCTACTTTTCTTTCTGGTTTTTTTCTACTTCCTGGGGGAAAGAGGAAGGGGTGGGTCATCTGTGGAGATTTTAGTAGACCTAATGGAATCTCTTTATCATGAACAACAAGCAGCAGTCAGAGTAGCTGGTAAAACATCAGCTTGGTTTGAGTAAGCCAGAGCTGCATTCCATCTCCATCCCTTTTCAGTAATTATGGCAAAATATTATGAGAAGATCAGTGAAGAAGCCTGTGACAGCTTTGATGCACTCAAAATTAGAGGCAGACCTATCCCACAATTCAGAAATGCAGATGACACTGTTTTTCTTTCCAACAGTGTACAAGGCTAAGAAAAATTTATTTTCACTGTAAAAAAATAAAATAAAACACAGTGAAGAAGATTGTTTGTGAATACGAAGGAAAAACTAAAATACTGTCCACAACAAATACAACACACCAACAGCATATTAAAATTGACAGTGAAGAGATTGAAAATGTCATAGATTTTGAATATTTAGGCTCAGTAATGAATTAAAAATGGCAACAGCACAAGAGAAGTCAGAGATAAAAATATGTTTTAGCAATGCAGAGGCTAAACAGCAAAATGAGACTATGGCATTTTATTTGCAAGCAAGTGAAAGTATTTTGAGTTCGTACACATTTTCTGTGGCAACTTACTGTGAGTCTGGATCTCAGTCTTTGAAAAAAAATATTTGAGCTTTTGAATAGAAATGCTGCATACATTTTTTTTTAGAATACTGTGGACTAAGAAGAAGAAAAACTTCTGACATCCGACATAACCTGAACAAAAACAAAAAACAAATAATAATAATAAAAAAGAAACTGGCTGGTAAACAGCAAAATCTTCCAAAAGCTGAGTTATTTTGACTACATGTCAAGCACTATGGTGGTCTGGAGAAAACAGTGATGGAAGTTACAATTTGCGGAAAATGAGGCAGAGGTTGCCCTCTCACGAGACAGAGGTGAAGTTGGATACAGGACATCAAAGATACACTGGTTCTGAAAGCACATAGGAGTTAACAATTGGCTAGAGAAAGATTGAATTTCATGCCGGAAGAGAGAAACGTTCTGTAAAGGATATGCTGTTTGACTGACTGATGTTGGGATTAAACACATATCTCTCTTTCTTCTGTAATTAAATATTTGACTGGTTTGGTTTGAACAAGGATCAACATCATGGCACTCAAGCATGAGTCCAAAGAGTCTCAGGGCAGTGAACGAACTCTGTAGCACCGGCGAGGATCCTAAAATACTTTGAGTAGATTTTTAACTCTAAAATTTGCCTAGCTCCGTTAGGCTATTCTTTTAGATTTCCAACTGCCAAGGGATTTTTTTTACATGCACACCAATACACACGGGCGTCCACAGAGACAAGGGGAAAATTACTGTAAGTCCACGTGAAATAATCCCAACCTTCACCAGGACCTGAACCCGGGACCTTCAACACATGAGGCGGATGCTATGCCTCGATATCACTCAGCCCCCCATTTAATTAGATATTTGCATATCTTTAACCAAGATAAGGATTAAATGCATGCCGTTTACATACAAAGAATCACAAAATAGGCATTTGCATACAAAGAATCACAAAATTAAACAAATGGATTGAGGAATTTAGGACATCCAAGAGAAATTCTATGATGATGATGATGATGATGATGATGATAATAATGATGATGAGAGAGATTAGAGGTGATGGACTAGATTCAACACATATACTGAAACAAATTAGTTCATCTTTGAATATAATGGAGGTACTGACTCTGTACTCTGTGTAACCTATAACGACACGACTGGATGATAACAAAATATTTCATAATATATAATATTCAGCTTGAAAACAGCCTGCATTGAACATTTACAAAGTAATCATCAGTGGACTCAGAAATATTGTATGTCCCCTCCGATGTTCTTGTAGTGAAGTTGGACATGTATATTCCACCAACATACATGGCCCCAAAAGTTGTGCCAGTTGTAGCTTAGCTACCATTAAGATTCAGATGTCAAACTGGGTAAGGCAGAGGAACCAGGTAAAGAGGAAAACTGTTGCCTTGCATGTAGTCTAGGAACTATATCAGGTTATAAAAAGCAAACCTGACATTTTGTTTTGCCGAAATAGATCTTCTGAGCCACAGGCTTGAGAGAATTGTACATTGTAACTCGCGTCCTCAAAAAAGAAATCATATGAGAGTGAAATGAAATCAGTTTGTGGTGACAGCTGAAGATCTGGTTATATACAACAACATCAATTGTGCTGATACATTTTGTGAATGGTTATCTACACAGTGAAGTTTATGTCACACTTTTGGCTCTAGATGAAAACCTCTCTCCTTACAGTGTCTGTGAGACAAATGTGGGCCACAGTAACTAATCTGAAGTATCACTGGCTTCATGAAGAAGAGTGATAAACTGATAGAATAGAATATATAATGTGATAAATCACATTTTCCTTGTATGATGAAGCAGGTTTGTATTTTATTTACTGATAATGTACAGTCTTACTACACGAACAGATCCGTGTTAATGATTTATGCTTACACAGAAAAAAAAGTGTGCGAATGGGTGAATGAATAGAGGTTAGCCACGAATGTATTAAATAAGTGGCCGTGAACAAAAAACAGGTGATGGTTATTGAAAAGAGACAAGTTAGTTGATCGGATATCTAACTATAAAATGCCTCAAAACTCTATGACATGGCCATAGACAGGTAAGAGGCGCAATAACCTTTCCCCCCTGCCACCTTGCAAGGTAAGTCTCTTTAGACAAAGGCTATTGGAGTAAAACTATATACAAACCAGTGGAAGACCAGGAGAAACCACCGTTTTATTATCCCTAGAAAATCACGCCCCGAAACATAACGAATCCTGAAAATGACGTGAATAGGGATTCCAGTGGAATCACCTCGTCCGGTAGGGATCATCATGTTCTATGGGTGACACTTGACTGTCATCCAGCTACTGTAGAAAATGTAAATGGTAGAAACATCCTGAACATTGGTACATGGACTGTTAGAACACTCGAAAAAAATGGAAAGTTGGATAGCATCAAGATGGAAATGAAGAGAATGCACATCAATATGTTAGGAGTTAGTGAAAAGCGATGGCCAGGAGCAGGGAAAAAGTATTCAGATCAGGAAATAATTATTTACTCAGGTGGGAAGGAATATAGTAAGGAAGATGGTATTATTTTGGATCCAAAGAACTCAAAAAGTGAAAGGATTTTGCACAATATCAGCTAGAGTAATATTAGAAAAACTTCACGGCAGACCGTTTGACATCAACTTAGTTCAGATTTATGCCCCAACAGCAGATAGTTCAGAGGAAGATATTGACGCATTTTATGACGAGTTAGACATGGCTGTTGATCAATGCAAAAATTGTGAAGTAACTATGGAGATTTCAACACGAAAAAAAAAAAAAAGAAGTGAAAAAGTGTTCGGAATAATGGGTGGCTATGGCCTAGGAAAAATGAATGTGAGAGGTGACTGATTAATAGCATGGGCTGAGTCACACAGCATGGTAATAGGTAACACCTGGTTGAAACACCATCCTTAAAGATTGTAGACTTGGAAAAGTTCTGGCGATAATGTCAGCAATCAGTATGATTATATTTTTATTTCAAGAAGATCCTGGAGCAGTTTAGTTGGAGCAAAAACTAGACCAAGAGCAGACTACTTTAGTGATTATGTTCCAGTGTGAGTTACGTGTGTTTTTCGTTGGCACAGGAGCGGAGCAACTATGGGGTGACCCGTTTGCTTTTAAGCTGAAACTAGGATTACCAGGTTCCAGTTATAGGAAAGATTAAAAAAAAAAAAAAAAACCTATAGAATATTTAGAAATTACCACAAAACATCAAGGTAATTTAGGAATACTTAGAACGGATAAAGAAATTTAAAAACAGTACAGTGTCACCGTACAAAACCGGCATAATGCAGTGGAAATTATATAGACTGTTAATAAACAGTGGGATATGTTGCGTGAGTCAATTCAATAGACATCAAAGAGACAATCCCACCAACCCATCTAGTTGCAAAAAAGAAATGGATGCCAACCTAAATTCTGCATGTGATGGATGAGAGAAGGAAGAAAAAGAATGATGAAGAATACTCTAGAATACATGAAGAAATAGCTAACAAACGCAAAGTGGCTAAAAGAAGCCTGGTTGCATCAAATGTGTACAAAGGTTGAAGAAAATCATGGGACAGACTCATATTCCATGTCCCAACAGATAAATATGTTAACAGGAAAGATGATACGTAACAGCACTGGATATTTAAAAAAAACAATCCGACCTATAAATTTAACATAGCAATATAATTAACGGAAGGACAGAGTATATAGGGGAATTGTATGATGATAATAGACCATGTTTGTGCTCCATGTTTCAGTCATTCTCCATTTTTGTGCTCCATTAATTAGTAGTATCTTTTTGATAATGAAAAAATTGGTTTGTTTATTTCTGTAAAAGTTTATGTTCTCTTGGAACCACAGCATGAACAAGCTTCCAAGGATATGTTTGATTATCTGGTTGAAAAGAATAACTTGCAAGAAGTGTTCAAGAGTCATGGGCTGAATGAGACTGACATGGTATTCATCAAAGAACTGATCACACCAAACATGGGTAAGGATGGGGTAAGTTCTGCAATCTGCTTTTTAGAATATGGTTAATAGTAATTGAAAAGCCACTCTAGTATATAATATAGTGTACATGTTCACCCATACATTGGTCTTTGGTTCAATCTTCAGTTTTGTCAAACACAGTACAACTCTGGTGTCAATCCAACTTCACAAAATGGTACCAGAGATTTTGGATAATTTTGGGAAAGTGGAGGAGGAGGGAACGGAAAGTGGTCATCCCACTTGAATATGCTGTGACTAAGTCTGTATATAATTACCTTTACCATTTTTCGTTTTTAATGTTTCGGTCATGTTATGAGACGAGGGGTTCAGGAAAAGGTTGTCATAGTTTTACAGGGCGGCATGAATAATTATATGTATTTGAACGTATCAAGAAGAAAGGGGACACACGTTTATGGTGGGACATCTGTGCCAATCAATGTGGCACACAGTGATGTTGTGTTTGAACCAAGGCTGACTTCAAAGCCTTAAAAAAATATCACTACTAATGTTTTTTCAAGCCAAAGGAAGTCTTTAATTGAAGCTGCAGCAGCACAGTGGCTGAATGTTGGCCTGCTGGCATGAAGGTACTGGGTTCGAATGCACATCATGGTGGATTTTTAATGAGATGACTTTGTCTCCTAGGTTGACTAACCCTAACAAATAATATCAAAAAAACCATCATGGAAATGTTTAGTAGCTCACCTTGGTGGTAACCGTTTCAAGATAATGCAGATTCTGAGTACGTCTGAAAATGAAGGCAAAGTACCTTCATCTATGCTGTATTTCAAAGCACTTCTCTTTGACTGAAAAACCAATATAATAGCACACCTGGCATACCCATAGATGCTCCGTCTCTGGCACAACATGTTTTCAGTTAAGAGATTCTAACTATTTCTGTTGCACATCATTAAGCACTCTATATTTTCATCCTCTCTTATGTCCCTCCTTGCCAGATCCACTTCTAATTCCATGTTCACATATTCTGACGGATGTTTTTTCATGTAACCTTGTCTTCTGTCCGCATTCATTCATAAATAGTCTTCAGAATGTCTCCTTTGTCAAGTACCAGTGTTCTTGGAGCTATTATTTTTGTAGCAAAAAAAAAAAAAAAACTTTTTCATTCTTAGTTTGAACCATTTTGAGAAAACAGGGCAATTTAAATGTAATAGTTAATGTTGTTCAAATTGTTACCTGATTTATTACTTTTTAACGTATATAATAAATTATAATTATTATAATATATACAGTAATACATATATACATATAATATACATATAATTATTTACATATACATTTGTAACATTTGCATATGCGCACTCGTGCATTCATGCACAAAAAAGGGGTGGGGGAATGCAGGCACGCACAAACAATTTCTTTCTTTTAAACTGTGTGCTTTTTACAACAGAAATGGCTTCATCGTGGCAGGCCAAAAGAAAAAGCATATCTGTATGAGGTAGGTTTCAATAATTTTAGAAAATTTATTTTATATTACGATGTGTTAAAATGAATTTTAGACATGAATTATTTTTTGTTGATGACATTTAAAACTGCTATTCTATTGCATTAGTGTTTTGTTCAGGTTAAAGGTACAAAAAAAAAAAAAAAAACTTGTCCTCTTTAAAAAAAAAAATAATACACAATTCAGAGGGTCTGGCTAACACTCAGCTCTCAGAAGACAAAGAGATAAAAATATAATCAGATTGTAATTCTCCGTGTGGGTTCTGAAGCCCCATTTAGAAGAAAGAAGGATGACATTAGAGGTGACTAATTTGAGGTGTTTCCTTCAATGTTATGTAGTGGTAGTTTTTTGTGTGTTATGTATTAGAGATGTGGAGTGGTAGTACACTTGTGTTATGTATTTGAGATGTGGAGTGGTAGTACACTTGTGTCATGTATTAGAGATGTGGAGTGGTAGTACACTTGTGTCATGTATTAGAGATGTGGAGTGGTAGTACACTTGTGTCATGTATTAGAGATGTGGAGTGGTAGTACACTTGTGTTATGTATTAGAGATGTGGAGTGGTAGTACACTTGTGTTATGTATTAGAGATGTGGAGTGGTAGTACACTTGTGTTATGTATTAGAGATGTGGAGTGGTAGTACACTTGTGTTATGTATTAGAGATGTGGAGTGGTAGTACACTTGTGTTATGTATTAGAGATGTGGAGTGGTAGTACACTTGTGTTATGTATTAGAGATGTGGAGTGATAGTACACTTGTGTTATGTATAAGAGATGTGGAGTGGTAGTACACTTGTGTAATGTATTAGAGATGTGGAGTGATAGTACACTTGTGTTATGAATAAGAGATGTGGAGTGGTAGTACACTTGTTTTATGTATTAGAGATATGGAGTGGTAGTACACTTGTGTTATGTATTAGAGATGTGGAGTGGTAGTACACTTGTGTTATGTTTTAGAGATGTGGAGTGGTAGTACACTTGTGTTATGTATTAGAGATGTGGAGTGGTAGTACACTTGTGTTATGTATTAGAGATGTGGAGTGGTAGTACACATGTGTTATGTATTAGAGATGTGGAGTGGTAGTACACTTGTGTTATGTATTAGAGATGTGGAGTGATAGTACACATGTGTTATGTATAAGAGATGTGGAGTGGTAGTACACTTGTTTTATGTATTAGAGATGTGGAGTGGTAGTACACTTGTGTTATGTATTAGAGATATGGAGTGGTAGTACACTTGTGTTATGTATTAGAGATGTGGAGTGGTAGTACACTTGTGTTATGTTAGAGAGATAAAGAGTGGTAGTACTTTTGTGTTATGTATTAGAGATGTGGAGTGGTAGTACTCTTGAGTTATGTTTTAGAGATGTGGAGTGGTAGTACACTTGTTTTATGTATTAGAGATGTGGAGTGGTAGTACACATGTGTTATGTATTAGAGATATGGAGTGGTAGTACACTTGTGTCATTTATTAGAGATGTGGAGTGGTAGTACACTTGTGTTATGTATTAGAGATGTAGAGTGGTAGTACACTTGTGTTATGTTTTAGAGATGTGGAGTGGTAGTACACTTGTGTAATGTTTTAGAGATGTGGAATGGTAGTACACTTGTGTAATGTTTTAGAGATGTGAAGTGGTAGTACACTTGTGTTATGTATTAGATATGTGGAGTGGTAGTACACTTGTGTTATGTATTAGAAGTGGTAGTACACTTGTGTTATGTATTAGAGATGTGAAGTGGTGACAAAGCAGTGTTATGGATTAGAGATGTGGAGTTGTGACAAAGCAGTGTTATGTATTAGAGATGTGGAGTGGTGACAAAGCAGTGTTATGTATTAGAGATGTGAAGTTGTAGTACACTTGTGTCATGTATTGGAGATGTGAAGTGGTAGTACACTTGTGTTATGTATTAGAGATGTGAAGTGGTAGTACACTTGTGTTATGTATTTAAGATGTGGAGTGGTAGTACACTTGTGTTATGTATTAGAGATGTGAAGTGTTGATAAACATGTGTTGTGTATTAGAGATCTGCAGTGGTGATAAATATGTGTTGTGTATTGGAGAAACAGAGTGGTGATAAACGTGTGTTGTGTATTAACTCTTTGAGTCCCAGTGGGTTTAACACCACAGACCCAAGGGGTAGTAAAGAGAGACATAAAATTGGCGCATCATGTGTTAACTGGGCTTCTGGGTAGGAACCTACGAACATATGATGCATTCTTTGGGACTCAAAAAGTTAAAGATGTGAAGTGGTGACAAATATGTGTTGTGTATTGGAGACACAGGGTGGTAATAAACATGTGATGTGTATTCGAGCTGTGGAGTGGTGACAAGCATGTGTTATGTATTAGAGATGTGTAGTGGTGATAAACATGTGTTGTGTTTTAGAGATGTGTAGTGGTGAAAAACATTTGTTGTGTATTAGCGATGTGGAGTGGTGATAAATATGTGTTGCATATTGGAAATGTGGAGTAGTGATAAACATGTGTTATTTATTAGAGATGTGGTGTGGTGACAAGCATATTTTATTTATTAGAGATGTGGAGTGGTGATAAACATATGTTATGTATTGGAGACGTGGAGTGGTTACAGTGGTTGTTAGAGATTTAGAGTAGTCACAAGTATACGTTGTGTATTAGAGATGTGTAGTGGTGACAGTCATGTGTTGTGTATTGGAGATAAATGTGTCTTAAACTGTGGTGATAAACATCTGTTGTGTAGTTGTGAGCTTTTTTTTGTTTTGGTTTATTTATCTTTTTTTTTACATATTGCCTTAACTGTGTTAGATTGTTGCTAATAAACGCAACAGTATCGATGTTGACAAATGGGACTACATGGCAAGAGACTGTCATCAGCTGGGAATTCGCAACAACTTTGACCATTTGCGCTTCATCCAGTTTGCCAGAGTCAGTGCACTAGACGACCAGCTTCAAATTTGTTTGAGAGACAAGGTGAGTTAAAACATTACTCACACTCTTATGGGCTTATATGCAGTTCTCTGTTTTCCTTCTTTCGACTCTCTTCTTCTCTTCCTTACTTGTTTTGCCAGTCAGCCTTAGGTTAACTCTTTTAGTAGCAAGCCATTCACCCTACCTTCATTGTATTAACCACATATTTCTTGATATCTCCTGTCCCATTCTTCTGCTACGATAGTCACTTCTGATGCAGCTGGTACTTTGCCTCATTATATGCAATAGCTCTATTATTTTAGTTTATCAAAGCTGAAAGTTTGTAGCTCTAAAGTTCACACACCTTGGGATATAAAGTGTTTAAGCAAAATATGCTTGGTATTAACTAAAAAAGTTCAGAAGAGGAATTTGATGGGAATCCTCTTGGTGTGTGCTTCATACTAAGTAGTATTAAAACCTCAACAAATCTATCAGTTCATAATTTGACTGAGTTGCCTCTTCTTCTTTTGAATCAGTCTCATAAAAGCTTGTACAGCTAGTTAGGCAAACTGTTTTCTTTTTTTTTAATTCAAACACTCTGAACAGCCTTCTTTGCTTGCCCTTTTAATCTCAGTACCAACATTTACATACAGTAGCTGATACATGAAATGTAATGAGTTGAAGAAAGATGAAGAAACAAGAGAGATGTTTGGATAACTGCTGGTATCCTCCCCCCACCTCAAATTAAAAAGTAAATAAATAAATGGTGATAAATTGAGCACACCCTGACAAGAAGCAGACAGGTAATCACTAAACGGGCACTGAAGTGTGAAAAAATAATTAAAGAAACGAGGACATTAAAGAGAAATCCTAGATAATTAAAGAGAAATAGTAATGAGAGACGCCGTATGTGTTGAACCAGATTCCACCCAGAACAGAACAGAATAAAATGGAGAAATACCGGGAAGGCTAACCCGGTCAACAAATGCCCGCAGAAGTCGGATGTGTTGGCCGAAAGGTGCAGATATCGCAGCTATGCTGTAAACGGACACAATGCAATTACATCTTCGGATGAACGCAGAAAAAGAAGAAGAAAATGGAGAAATAAACTGTGAACCTTTTATGACGAACGAATAAACCGCACAGCAGGACAATGGTGATTTAGATATCTAAACAGGAATAAAGTGAGCTTTACTTCCCTTTTTTTTTGTTTTTCTTTCTGATGAGATAATTTTCTGTCTTTATTTCAGCTTATCTTGTCTTGGGTCTGGCAAGGTCCTCTAGCAAAGTTTATTTACCAAGAAAACTTAATTCTCTGCTACTTTACTCCCCGTGTCAGTAATTCTATTGAATCGTCATCATGTGCCATGCAGAAAAGCCTAGACCTAGACAAACTCTTATAATCTTCAGCATCGACTACTCATTGTCTGTTCTCCAAGCACTATCAAGCAAAAAAAAAAAGACAAACTAATTGCAGATCTAAGGACCAACATTGGCTTACTCTCCAAAAAAAGCAGATCTGTTCTTGCAGTGGAGACCAGCCCACTGTGGTATTCAAGGAAATGAGAGAGCAGATGAGTTGGCAAAAGCTGGGAGTAATCTTCAACAACCTCATCCACCACACAGTGACAAGGAAACCAAAACAGCACTAAAGCAGTCTTTAAAGCGGGAGTGGAGAAAGCAGAATGGAGATTACAAACCAGAGAGTGATAGCATAAACAAACTCAACAGGAAAGAACAAACATAAATTTTTACACTTCGGACTGGACACTGTGGTCTTCGAGCACACCTGTACAGGATAGGCATAAAAGAATCTACTGCCTGTGATTGTGGAGCAGAAAGACAAACCCCTGAACACATACTGCAGTACTGCCCTTACCTCTCATAGCAAAGACTGTGGATCTGGCCCAAGGGAGCCACATTGCAAGAGAAGCTATGGGGGACTGGTGGCGACCTTAAATGCACAATCCTCTTTGTGACCCAGACGGGACTCAGTGTTTAGCATGACTGATGTGGAACGCAGAAGAACAAGAAAAATAAGAAGAAGAAGAAGAAGCATTCCACTGACATTTGTAAAAAGTTCAGGATTATGTTTATCCCACTTATGTCATGTGGTCATATTTTCCTCGTACTACCTCTGTCATCCTCTTGCCTTCTTGCATTAAGTTGGTCAGTCTTCACAGAATTTTTCAATTAATTTCTTCTGATAACATCTACAATTCTTGACTATCTGTGCCTAACTTCTCTTGTCTTTAACTGGAGATGTTTCTGGCTCTCTCTCCACACTCACACACACACAATGTGTGCGCACACACATAGACACACAGCATGTATGTGTGCCCACACACACAAAACTATGTAAAACAGGAAACCAACAATTGAATTTGATTTAATTTGTTTCAGGAAGTCTTGAACCTGTACAACATGTTCTCAACACGCTATACACTTCACAAAATTGCTTATCAACATCAAGTGTCTAGTTCAATGGCCTTGATGTAAGATATATAAGTTAACTTTAATATTTTGCTGTTTTAATATTCAGTATTTTGTAAAACTATAGTTAAAGTTTATAAAATCAATCTGCCATAATCCTTAGTTTTTGCATATCCATTCTCAGACTTTGGGGATGAATTTTTGTTATAAACCAAAAGTGGATGTCTGAGCCATCTTGTCCACTTCAGCAATCTTAAGAACAGTTTTCTGATTTCAGATCAGAATGAATGTTCACCCTTAGCTGCATATGTAACGAGGGAACTTTTACCAGCTAATTGAAATGGCAGATTACTTTTCATCTGCTAACTGGGCAGTTTAGATGACGTGCTTTGCTTCATGGATGGCACTTTTTGTTTTGACTGTTATAAAATCTTTTCATTATTTAAATGTCAAACTGTGTGCTCAGGTACACACACGTGCACATACACATGTGTTCATACACAAACACACCCATACAGTGTGATCCATCAAGTGTCAATTAATCTAAATATATGTGGCTAGAAGGATATACCCAGTATGATTTATTTCATACTAAATTGCATGCTGAATACTTGCAGTTGCACAGTTCAACCATGGAAATGTTATAATTATTAGTAGAAACAGCTAGTATATTTTGGATATTTGGTGTTAAGAATACCATGAAAAACAACAACACTGGTGTGCATCTTATTAGTTTTATGTATTTTGATCAGTTACTATATAGGAAAGCAGTACTAAGGCCAGTCCTATTTTCACTTACACGTTTCTTTAATACCAAGGAAAAAAGACAATGTTTCATAACTGGAGGTGTCATGAAATCATCTTGATGTAGTTGCTTGTTTGAAACAATTATGTCACAGATATTTGTGCATCAGTTTAAGAGATTTTAAAAATTACATATGTTTTTGTATACTTAAAAAAAAAAAAAAAAATCAGTGATTTATTAGGACTGCTTTAAAAGTAATGTTATAAAAATAAGTAGATTATAATTCAGTAATAATTAAATTATAGTTTAAAAACTGTTTATGCATCAAAACTGGTGTCACATTTTTATGAAGCAAAGATTAAATGTTTGGTTTCAGGTGTGTCAGCTAGCAAAACGCCTTCTGCAACGTAAATAGTATAAGGCCTTCTGCAACATGCACATAAACATTCTTAAGAAAACTATACAACTACAGAAATAAGAAAATAACGTGTGGAGCCATTGTTAAGCACTTTTAGAGCATTAAACCAGCTATGTAACAGTGTAGTAAGAACAACTGATGAGTTCACAGACATATAAGAAATTGTAATATCTTTGTTATCCGCAATAAAGCTGATGTTTACAGAGCAAACCAGTCTGCAATGCATGTGGTGACAGCTAAGGCAGATAACTCTTGAAAGCTTATCCCTTTTAAACAGTGACAAATACAATGGTAAATAAATATTTTTATAATAACATGCAAATGAAGCCACCACTAACTACCCACTCTCATGTTTTCTAGGGTGGCACATGCTCTGATCAAAGCAAATGATCATGTCTTCATCACTGGAAGTGATGGGTATGTTTTATCACATGTATTTGTATCCTAAACATTTTTTAGTTTATTTCTTAGTGTGATGGTTGTGATATTATAGCAAGGCATTTGATTGTGTCCAACACCACAAGCTGTGGACTATTATGAAAAGTATGGGGTTTCCAGCGTATTTAGTGCATTTGATTGAAAATCTTTATCATGAACAACAAGCAGCCATCAGAGCAGCTGGTGAAACATCTGATTGGTTTGAGGTTCGAGGTGATTATGACATCAATGGGTGAGGCAGGGGTGCATTCTCTCACCATACCTATTCAATATATACGCAGAAAATATAATGAGAAATGTCAAAAATGACCAGACTTGGTTAAGTTATGATCCACTCAAAATTGGTAGCAACCATATTCCGGAACTCCGCTACGCAGATGACACTGTCCTCCTTTCGAACAGCGTAAAGAGAATAGAAAATTTAACATTGTCTGTCCAAAAGCACAGTGAAGATCAAAATCTGTTCTTGAATTTAAAGAAAACGAAAATAATGTCCACAGATAAAACTTGTTGTCACCCAAAAATAACAATAAATGATGAAGAAATTGAAAATGTCACAAACTTTGAATATCTAGGTTCTATAATAAACAACAATGGAGACTGTTCGACAGAAATTAAAAGGAGGATGGTTATAGCAATGCAAAGATTGAACAGCCTTAAAAGTCTATGGTTAAGCACCAGCAAGGAGATACAAATTAGAATTTTGAGAGCATGCATCTTCCCTGTGGCTACCTACGGATGTGAGTCGTGGACTATCTCTCAGTCCTTAAGAAAGAGAATAGGGGCTTTTGAGCTGAAATGCTATAGAAAGATTCTCAGAAGATCTTGGACCAAGAAGATGGGAAATATTGATATTCTAAAAGATCTGAACATCAAGGAAGATTAACTAATAAACAGTATCCTTTCTCGAAAGCTGAAATATTTTGGTCATATCAAGTGCCACAGCAGTTAAACCAAACATTTATGAATACGTATGCAGTAGTAGTTGGAAACCATGTTGACAAGTTATTACTTTGTTGTATCCCGTACAGCAAGCAGCGTAAAATCTCTGAATGTATCAATGATATGGAGGCTTATACACAACTTACAGACAACATTCTTTTCAAGATTCTTGACACCGAGAGTGAAGCAGATGACATGAAAGCAGCCAAGGGCCTAATTACGCGTCTGTTGACTCGAGATCTGTACAAGTGTGTATATCACAGCAAGCCAATAGATCCTAGGAGAATGACAGAAGTATGTGTCTTTGTTGTCATCCAACCTTCACTTTATTACATTTCTTTGGTTTATATCTGAAGTGTTATACGAATGAAACATGTTGATAGGAGAATTTTGACCCAGCTGCTGAAAATAAAACTAAGCCACATCCTAGCTCAGTTTTGTTTTCGTTTGATTGAAAAGGTCAGAGATCTATAAACATATTAAAATGAAAAAGCCAGTCAGTTTTTCTGGAGACTGATTACAAGTTTTCTTCTTCTCCCTTTATCCCTCAGTAAAAAAAAAAAAAAACCTTATATCTCCCTTAACACCCGAAACAGTAAAAGAGTTAGTGAAGAAGAAGAAGATGAAGGAACATATGCCCTCAGACATATCAGCCAAGTCGTCCTATCATTTTCTCTTTTAATGCTCCCTCCATGTCCTCCCCATATTTTTTCACCTCAATCGCTAATTTCATCTCCACATGTTTTTGTGTGTGGGTCAATTAAACAGGAAAAAATTATTTTTGCTTATATTTTCTAATTTAAAGTCGGCATATTCAGTTTGTAGTTAATTATGCTTCTGATCATTAATCGTTGTTTTCATTAAAAAAAAAAAAACCCAGATTAAATCATGAAAATTGTAAAAGTGATCTTTAGTGCCATGGCGTGGTCATCTTGAAATGTTCTTGGCTGTACACACAGTGACATGCTGGGGTAAAAGGACATGAAAGAGCCCACACACTGGCTGTGCCTGCAGTGGTTACTAGAAGAAGAAGCATGAAGTGGGCAGACATTAAATGTGCTGTGTTCTAGAGACAAGGGGACAAAGGGGTCAGAGACAATCAACTGCCTGTTGAAAATGGGTATTAAATGAGGACAAGCATGCAGAAACAGGTTGATCGAGGGTTAAAGAAGTAAGATCTGTCAGACAACTGCTGCTGGGTGTGGAGATGCTGAGATGGTTGCTGCATCAGAGGGTAAGCTTGAGTGGGTTGAACCGATGTTCTGTGATGTTGATACAGACAAGTCACATATAACAAGTCATAGAATCATTATGGTGCTGTCAGTCTAATTAAAATGTAAGCAAATACATAATAGTTATGTCACTTTGTGCTGAGGGATATACTAAGAAGGAAGTCCAAGCACTTGTGGACTGAATGGTTTGCTTTGCAGTAAAATGTTCTGTAGATAAAGTAACAAATATACATATCATCTAGTAAAATAAATGTTCACAAGTGATATGAATTAAACACAATAATTGCTTTGTGTCTTCACAAATTCACCATCAATTGTATATAATCTATAATGTTGTGGGCTGGAGTGCACACCGGTCACAACAAAATGGTGGCTGGAATTTTCATGTCTCGATTTACTCACAACAATTTTACACTTTGCTGTCTACCATCAATATAATTTTTTTTTGGGGGGATGAAATTATGACATCATGAAGATTGTCGAACTGTTATGGGACTATATCAGGACTGTGTTTTTCTGACTGCCTTCATGTTGATGTAAGTTTGTGGCTAAGGTTGCAGGACTGCACCAGACGCAAAATAATGGTCAACGAAACAACAATACTACGTGGGCCGAGATTAGTGTTAAGAACAAATGTTGATATGCCAAAGATGCGTGTGATGTTCACCAAAATAATTAAAATAAGGTTCTGAAGTCGGAGGCAACCAGCCAGGAGGCACACCACAAAAATTATGATGCCACCCACAATTGAATGGTGGAAGTCACACACAAATGCCTCGTGGAGAACCATAACAACCGAAAATGCATCTAGTCTCAAAATAATGCACTGGAACATAGAGGAAGTAAAAAGCAAAAAATTAGAACTAGAAAACACATTGAACAAAGATTAAATACACGCATGCTGCCTTCAAGAGACTTATCTCAAACAAAACATTGCCTATAATATCAGAGGCTACCAGTGTTATGATCTGATGGGAAAGACAGAAGAAAGGGTGGGATACTAACTGTAGTGAAAAATAACATATTTGCCTGCCAAACTGAAACATACATGGAACGGGCAGGGCACCAGATTTGTAAGCTGAAGACAGAAAATGTCAGATTTCCACCTAATCAGCTATTACTGTCCAAGCAATCTTCCTCAGGTGTTAGATACAGAAGTCAGATTTCAACAGTCACTCACAAAGACTGGGTTATGATTAGATGGATCAGACAGGAGAGAAACTGGAGTACTGGCAACATGAAAATGATTCATCCTCATCAATAGGTCAACCGACCCACCACCCTTCTACTCAAGAGCATGGTCTACCACCTCTATGCCAGACCTAGCCTTTCATTTACCAATGGAATGGGATATTACTAGAACTGCTAGGAAACAACTTTGAGGTTGTCTCCACCGTTCAGTCTTTCTAATGATATAAAAACCAGTCCGTATGAAAGAGCGGCACTATTAAAGAGCAGCTCTGCCAAGATGGAATTACAAGAAGGTAGACTGGAAATTGTATTGGCACCGTACAAGTGTTTTGGTTAAAAATATGAACACAGAAAACGATGCAGAAAAGGTAGTAGAAGAGTTCAACAAATGCATATTGCAGGCAGCCCTGGAAACAATACCAAGAGGTCAACGTGAGCAATATAAACCGCGCTGGAGCCAATACAAAATGAAATGGAAACCGAAAGAAAGAAAGCTGAAACCACACCTTGTCAAGAGCTATTCAACAAATACCAACATGCAAAGTGCAAAGGCCAAATTTCTGAGAGCCAAAATGCAAGCTAGACGGGCAAGCTGGCATGAAAAAAAAGTCTTTAAACTTTGTAAGAGACACAAGAAAGCTGTGGAGGCTAGTAAAACAAAATTAATGATGAAAGCACACAGTGAGAAAGGCAAATACTACCATACATGCAGGAGGAGACATCTTAACAAGAAAACAGGCAGCTTACTACTTTGCAGACATATTTGCCTAAGACAGCAACATTGATGTCAGCACAGAGAAGTAGCTAGAGGCTCGAGAGAAATGACAACACTCAAGACAAAACGATATAATTCCCGAGGTACTGAAGGCACCAGTTACATCTAACAACTAAAGAGTTAACAATATTGGAGCTGAAAATGGGAAAGTCACATGGAATCGATGGAGTAGCCAATGAAATAATCAAGAACCTAGGGAAAAGAGCCAAAACAAAGCTGTTACACATTTTTTTTTAAAATTGTTGGGCCAGTGGCAAAGTTCCCCTTAAGGAGACAAGCAACCATGATACCTCTCCTAAAACCAGGAAAGAACAGTACCAATACCTCCAGTTACAGATCAGTCGGTCTTACCAGCTGTCCCTACAAAACAACGGAATGCCTTGTCAACTTTAGACTTCAATGGTTCATGGAAAGTGAAAACATCTTCACGCCACAGCAGGTAAGCTTTAGACAGTGCTACTACACAGAAGATCAGATAACTTACCTCTCTTGAGAAATTGAGAATGCCTTCACAGAAAAAGAAACTAGTGCTTTTGTGCTGGATAGATTGGAAGAAAGCCTTTGACAAGGTCTGGAAAGAAGGTCTCATTAAAAAACTGAGAAACTAAAAAGTGAATGGGAAAATGTACAGATGGGTGAAATCATTCTTGGATAACAGAAGAGCCCGAGCATAGATAAAGGGACTCAAGAGCAAGAAAGTCTTGCTGTGCCATGGTATCCTCTAAGGTGGTGTCCTGTCCCCAACACTGTTTCTGGTCTATATTAACAACTTAATTGCTAAACCACCCCATGTTATTAATGCTGCAATGTATGCTGTCAACTTGATACTATGGTGTACAAATAAATATGCAACAGTAGCCACTCGACTGATCCAAAGATCCATAGATGCATCGGCTGCATGTGCTGGGCTGATAAATGATGTCTCAGCATCAACGTAGACAAATGTAGCAACATTCTCTTTACCCTCTCCCCCAGACAAAATTCAGGCATCATTCAGCTAAATGGAACACCACTAAAATAGGATAAGGAGACCACATACCTCAGGGTCACATTTGATAAAAGGTTAACGTGGAGAAAACACATCAACAAGGCAGCAACTAAAGCCAGAAGGATAATAGCTTTCCTGAGAAAACTTATTGGAACAACATGGGTGCTAATGGGAAAATACTTAGGAAAGTGTATCAACAAAGTGTGTGACCACACCTTGAACACGGGTCTAACTGCATGGAATTCAGCATCAAAAACCACCCTATAAAAGTTAGACAAGGTGCAAAATCAAGCACTCAGAGTCATAACAGGTGGGATGAAATCAACACATATAGCTGTGATAGAGAAAATGACGATGACCAAAACACCGACAGAACACAGAGACACCGAAATATAAGAACAAGCAGAAAAGTTTTTAAAGAATGCCTGGACATCCTATGAAAAAAAAAAAGATTCCAAAATTTAGCAATAAGGTGACTAAAAAGAAGCAGTTTCATTCACCAGGCCCAACGACTCTGCAGTTAAACCACTAATCTACCTGCAGGTGATAGCCCCTTAAATGCTATCTCAGATCGGACATCTGGAGAGAGGACTATATGTTGCCAATACACGTCCAGACAGAGGTGAAAAGGGTATTTGAAAAAGGAAGAACAAAACAGCGTGCAGCGTAAAACAGCCACCCTCAGTCTACTTTATGATGAATACCCACACGATCTTTGGTTCGTGTCTACAGGGATGGGTCAGCACAAAATGCAAGCAGAAATGGAGGAGCAGGAGTGTACATTAAGCATCCAAATAATGCCCCCCCCCCCCCCCAAAAAAAAAAAAAAAAAAAAAAAAAAACACACACAGCCAAAATACCAACAGGAAAGCGTTGTCGCAACTGTGATGCAGAAGTTCAAGCCGAAATAGCAGCCGAAAAACTGCTAAATATATGTCAGTTTTCACAACCCGTAGTATCCCTGACAGATGATGCAAGAGGCACTCGAATCTGGAAGTTACCACACATTCGGTAACTACTCTCTGAACTGGGCAACCGGTGTAAGGTAACTATGCAATGGATACAATCCTCTGTGGAGGTCGGAAATAAAGGAGCTGATAAACTAGCTAAGGAAGGTGAAATGAAGAACAACCTTATGTAACAGTCTCTTATCAACAGAAGAAGAGAATAATAAAATGAACCAGAAAACCACCAAAACCAGCAAAAGATGGTTACTGTACACATGATCATCATGTGTCATACCAGGATGTGCACATGATCATCATGTGTCATACCAGGATGTGAACATAATCATCATGTGTCATACCAGGATGTGTACACAATCATCACATGTCATACCAGGATGTGTACACAATCATCACATGTCATACCAGGATGTGTACACAATCATCATGTGTCATACCAGGCTGTGCAAACAATCATCATGTGTCATACCAGGCTGTACACACAATCATCACGTGTCATACCAGGATGTGTACACAATCATCATGTGTCATACCAGGATGTGTACACAATCATCACATGTCATACCAGGATGTGCAAACAATCATCATGTGTCATACCAGGCTGTGCAAACAATCATCATGTGTCATACCAGGATGTGTACACAATCATCATGTGTCATACCAGGATGTGTACACAATCATCACATGTCATACCAGGATGTGCACACAATCATCATGTGTCATACCAGGCTGTACACACAATCATCATGTTTCATACCAAGATGTGCACACAATCATCATGTGTCACACCAGGCTGTGCAAACAATCATCATGTGTCATACCAGGATGTGCAGAAGATCATCTTACTCCATAAACACATGTTCTATGTGTTCTTGATAAGTTAAACATCTAATTGTTGTCTCCATCACTCCACCATTCTGTCAACTCACTTGATAAGTTCAACATCTAATTGTTGTCTCCACCACACTGTCAAATCACTTGATAAGTTCAATATCTGATTGTTGTCTACACCTCTCTGTCAACTCACTTGATAGTTTCAACATCTGATTGTTGTCTCCACCTCTCTGTCAACTCACTTGATTAGTTCAACATCTAATTGTTGTCTCCACCACTCTGCCAACTCACTTGTTAAGTTCAACATCTAATTGCTGTCTCCACCACTCTGTCAACTCACTTGATAAGTTCAACATCTAATTGTTGTCTCCGCCACACTGTCAACTCACTTGATAAGTTCAAAATCTGATTGTTGTCTCCACCTCTCTGTCAACTCACTTGATAAGTTCAACATCTAATTGTTGTCTCCGCCACACTGTCAACTCACTTGATAAGTTCAAAATCTGATTGTTGTCTCCACCACACTGTCAACTCACTTGATAAGTTCAACATCTAATTGTTGTCTCCTCCACACTGTCAACTCACTGGATAAGTTCAACATCTAATTGTTGTCTCCACCACACTGTCAACTCACTTGATAAGTTCAACATCTAATTGTTGTCTCCACCACACTGTCAAATCACTTGATAAGTTCAATATCTGATTGTTGTCTACACCACTCTGTCAACTTACCTGATAAGTTCAATACCTGATTGTTGTCTTCACTACTCTGTCAACTCACTTGATTAGTTCAACATGTGATTGTTGTCTCCACCTCTCTGTCAACTCACTTGATAAGTTCAACATCTAATTGTTGTCTCCACCACACTGTCAAATCACTTAATAAGTTCAACATCTGATTGTTGTCTCCACCTCTCTGTCAACTCACTTGATAAGTTCAACACCTGATTGTTGTCTCCACTACTCTGTCAACTCACTTGATAAATTCAATACCTGATTGTTGTATTCACTACTCTGTCAACTCACTTGATAAATTCAATACCTGATTGTTGTCTTCACTACTCTGTCAACTCACTTGATAAATTCAATACCTGATTGGTGTCTCCACTACTCTGTCAACTCACTTAATAAGTTCAATATATAATTGTTGTCTCTACCACTCCGTCAACTCACTTGATAAATTTAATACCTGATTGTTGTCTCCACTACTCTGTCAACTCACTTGATAAATTCAATACCTGATTGTTGTCTCTACCACTCCGTCAACTTCTTTTATAAATTGAATACCTGATTGTTGTCTCTAACACTCTGTCAACTCACTTGATAAATCTCTACCACTCCGTCAACTCACTTGATAAATTTAATATCTGATTGGTGTCTCTACCACTCCGTCAACTCACTTGATAAATTTAATACCTGATTGTTGTCCCTACCACTCCGTCAACTCACTTGATAAATTTAATAACTGATTGTTGTCTCCACCACTCTGTCAACTCACTTGATAAGTTCAGCATCTTAATGTTGTCTCTACCACTCTGTCAACTCACTTGATAAATTCAATATCTGATTGGTGTCTCCACCACTCAGTCAACTCACTTGATAAGTTGAACATCTTAATGTTGTCTTTACCTCTCTGTCAACTCACTTGATAAATTCAATATAGCTGACTGGTGTCTCCACCACTAAGTCAACTCACTTGATAAGTTCAACACCTGACTGTTGTCTCCACCACTAAGTCAACTCACTTGATAAGTTCAACATCTGACTTGCTGTTGACTGTCTGATCAGCTCCCTCCAGCTGAAGTAAAATGGATAAAATAGTTTCACACTTTTGTCTTACATCATAAAATTGACAAAGCTATTATTCATACAAAGTAAAAATGTGTGGTTTGTTAATTATCATACTTGATACATTAGAATCTTAACATTCGAGTTAGGCATATAAAATATATAAGATACATATTTAATTGCTAAACATAAAACTTGTGTGGAGAGTAGCTGCAAAACAGCAATATAAAATTATGTATTTATCAATATTGCATTTGGGGTACCTAAAAAACAAAACTTCTTAATCTGGAGAAGTAGCAACAAACTGTCATATTATTGATAGCATTATTATTATTATTATTATTATTATTATTTTTACTCCTACAGAGAAATGTGGCAACTATTTCACAAGAGATCATAAAATTATCTGATAACAAGCTGACTGAAGATGATTTTGTTGTTGAGGTAATAGTAATACATGTTTCTAATCTGATGGGTAAATCTGTAGACAACACAGATAAAGTATTACAATAATTGTTTTAGGTTTAAACAATGGATAAACATCATGGCATAAGGGTATTAACCCATAATCTCTCTGTTCTACTTCTAACTCATCTGAAGATTCTCAGCACAAAGCACGAACTCTGTAGCACTGGCGAGGATCCTGAAATACTTTGGGTAGATTTTTAACTCCAAATTTTGCCCGGGCAGTGCCATTAGGCTACTCTTTCCAATGTCCAACTGCCAAGGGGTTTGTTTACGTGTGCAACAATACACACGTGTGTATGTGAATACTTATAGAAAGGAGGTCTTTCTTCTATGAAAATAAACATTTTATTCATGTCCTAGCTAATCTGTGGATAAATAAAACTCATGAGGAAAAGTATGAATTACATTTCAGTGATTTACTTTACATAAGCTGCATTTATATACATCTGTTGTATTCACTACGTTTACATTATAATATTTTGTATCAGCTAGTTATGTTTTATATTTGTGTTTAAGTGAGTATTTGACAGGATAGAATATAATGATATAATGAAAAGTACTGAAAGAAAAAAAAAGCCTAAAATGTTTACTCCAATCCATACAATCAAGGAAACTTATTGATAACAATAAAGAGAAAATAGAGTGGGGATTTATCAGCATATTAGCAATAAATCAATCACTGGATATCCTCAACTTGTATAGTGGAGTACTGTACTGTATACAAGATTTGCCCGGCTCTCTAGCGAAGTTGGTTAAACCTGACTTTCGCGCGGCCGGGTGACGAACTCCTTGTGGTCCGGGTTCACTCCCGGGGGTAGGCAGAAAAGCCACATTTCTCCCAGATTAACGGTACCTATAATGGAATCAATGCCGAAGGGTTGCGATATCCATAGTACCGAGCCAAAGGGTTTACAACTCATGGTTTCTGGATACGTAAAAAAAAAAAAGTATACAAGATATACAGCTTGGTAAATCAATTGAACAGCATAATATAAGTATTCTAAGAGTTGTATCACAGATATATTGTTAGGAATCATGCAAAAGTTTAAAAAAAAAATATGAGAAAAGCCAAGAACAATCTTGAATTGTCAAAGGGTTACAACATACAGTGTGTAATTACTGAGTAGGTTATTCGTTTATCTGATAGAAGAATGTGACAATAGAATAATGATTACTGACTTTTGGTTTATATTTTATATAATTTTCTAAGGTTGTTCGTCTTGACTACGGTATGAATGAGGAAAACCCAGTGGAGAGATTGAATGTCTATTCCAAACATAACCCAAACAAAGCTAGACGTTTCCCAAAGGAGGAGGTATGTTTCTGTTAATCTGATAATTTATTCATCTTCATGGATTTGTGATGAGTTGAGTTAATTCAAGAACCTATATCACATCACTCAGCTTGTTCCCATAAGTGCTGCATCCCAAACTTCAGCAGCCTGCACAGAGTTCCTGTATCAATAGGTATCAGTAATAGTCTGATTATATGTCCGTTTTGCCTCTCCTCTGAGCGTCAGGTTTTAGCCAGATCCTCTCATTTCTTTCCCAACACACCGGCATGCCCCAGAGAAACTATCCAGAGAATGCTCTTCACCCATGACCCCCCGAGCAAAGCAATGCACGTTGCACGAAGCATGCCTGACCTCTGATCGCGTCCTCTGCCTTTCATTCATGACTTCCCTCTTATCAGCCACAGACACTTAACTGTGTTCATTGTTTCATGCAAAGGGTGATTTGTATTTGCAGCTACTCTGAGATATGACTTCACTTGAGCACCTTGAGCCTACATGCAACGGTCTGCAAACCAAGGATTTATGACACACACACACTACTGGGACGTCTCTAGTATATCTAAAAATCACCTGCAAAGCTGAACTCTGTAGGCACTCTAGTTTCTTCTTCTACTTCGTGTTCACCAGCTGTGAACTATATCGGAAAGTTTTGGTTGTTCATCCACTTCTTGATTGCAGTCCTATTCCAGTACATGAGTGTTGCTTGTGCATACGTTTTGCAGATCTGACTAATTTGTATGCAGACTGCTGGTTCCTTGCCTCTTAGGCAGATGCACTCCAACTTCAAAGGACGCTCCCAATTAGTCGACTTTTATGACATACTTTTGGGTAGGCAGTAGATCTATTCTTGTTTTCCCTAAAATAGGGCCCTAGAACCCATAGGGGGACATTCTACTTGAACCAGTTGACTCTTTGAGTCGGTGAGCAGTCCTACTCCATAAGCAGCCACTGAGAGGACCAAGTGCTGAAACAGTGTGTGTCACGGGTCCTGAAGTGGATAGATGCTTTTGTGATGAATAGGAATTTTCCTCTCAACACGTCACCTCCACCAGAGTCACTGGACTATTATCCGAGCTATGCTGATCTCAGACAAAGTCCTGGATATCCAAGAAAACAGCCATATTTAGCTCGTCTTGTAAATACACAACAGCTGCACTTGGTACCCACATGAGAAGGAAAGAGGTTTTAGATGTCTAGATTACTTTAGGTAATGAATTGTGAGGGACTACTTCCCCCGGCTAAAGAATTATTAAAGAGCTCCACCAAATGTATTTCTGTCTAATAATTGAGTTAAACAGGTAAACTAAATACACTTGGAATTTAACAACCGATGTAGTATAAAACTTGACAAACGCTTTATTTACTAACAGTCATGCATATGACATTCCGTCAGTTTGCAGTGTTTACACAAACAGTGACTGGCTGATGGAATGATAGTGATAAGATGCTTCAGCTAGAAAACTGAGCACCTAGGATTAGAGAAGTTATGATGATGATAAGTTTAAGAATAAGGTGTGGACGTAACTTAGTGATAAGGCAAGATAAAACCTCTGATAGCGGTGGGGCACTGTCAAGCTTTTCCACCTCTTCCAGCTTCTTCCCAGCTTGTTCCACCTCCTTCTCCGCCTGTTCCAAGCTGACCGATCTCCCACACAATATAGAATCATGCCCTTGACCCTCTGGTTCTGTTAGCAGAGCCGACTGGTCTTCACCCTGACGTGAGCTGTAATAATTGAACCAAACACATATGTTACTTAACTAAGCATGCATATACTTATACTATATATATATATATATATATATATATATATATATATATATATATATATATATATATATATATATATATTAAACATCTCTCCTACTTATTTTCCACATTCTCTCCAGTCTAGTCTGAAGGTCTTATGTCTCACACTGACGTCTAACATATCCTACCTTCCCTCTCATGTTCTGTCATGATAGTTGACTTCCTAAGTCTGCTGTCCGTCTTCACTCAGAATTCGAAACTAGCTGACATTTTTTTTTTTACATAAACACGTGGAGCAGGTTATGTGCTGAAAACCCAAACCATTTTATATGTGCATGTTGTCCGGAATATTGTCTTTCCAATGACAGTGAGCATATGGTGAGCTATCAAAACGCAGTCACATGGCTGCACATGTGGGCATGATTTTCCCACAGTCCAGGCACATGTTTTGGGTTGATAATTGACACAATATAATTTTATCTAGCTCCTAACCTATGAATAAAAGAATAAAATAATGTACACTCATACGTGGGAACATTCCAGCAATTTGCCAAATAAGACTCAAACAGCTAGAATTACTTTCTACTGTTGATCTGATTTTGTGGCTTGCGGGCAGCACTATGAAGTAAATCTTAGATGCCAAGCAGTATATGTACCCTAATCAATTTGTTCCAATTAAACTCCTCCCCTTTCTAGTATTTAACCTTTCCTACTGGAGAAGATCTAAGCCACGCCCCTGAAGTACCTTGCAGACCAAATTAGCTATCAATGTGCCTGTCAGTCAATTTTACTGACACCCCTAAAAAGACGGTCAGGGAAGCCATCGTGTTTCCTACTTGACCAAGTTAATTCCCCATTTTTATCTGTTGAAAGGGCCCAATCGGGCCAGTTATGTAACCATTTGTGACTCTCTGTGGTCTGCAGTTCAAGGAAGATAATCTCAGGGGAGATAATTAGTTTTAAGAGCAGTTGCCTGCCCCTAAGGGTCTCTGGTCAGGAGATAATTATATGACACTTCAGTTCTACAATCACTACAGCCACTGTGTCTGAACTTTCCCAGGTAGACCAGCTGGTTATATAAGTTAATGTTAGGTAATATTAACCAAATCTTGGTTGCTTGGTCTGGGCTAAGGACTAAAACAATTTTAACAATTTTAAATCCCATGTTGTTTTAGAAATATTCGGGCTTAGGGCATAGTAAATATAATTCTCTGTCTCTCTAAAAATAGAGGAAATTATTACACGTACTAACTTCTGAAAACACTAAGGTCGTTTCGTCACAGTATGAAAAGCATTCTCTACTCTATGTCCATTGCAGTCATAGTCCTAAGTGTTTTGAGTCCTTTTCGGCGTCTTGTCCCAACCATCTCCACACAGTACTTGAAGGACATGTTACTGTTAAATGCAATTCCCAGTTATTTCAGTTTGATCTCTCTTTGACATTTCTACCCTCTGTAGTGAGACTTCATGGTACAATAAATAATTTTTTTTTTATCTTGAGCAACATCAAAATTGCAATGTATTTTGATCGTTTATTTTTAGTGAAGTGAATCTGGTTACAAATGTGAGGGAAAGTTAAGGCTGTAAAGATATGTATATGGAGATACTCTATACCTCATCAGGCTTTGCGCTTGTTTTACGAATACCAATGCAATACTCCTGCCACGTCTGTGGATAATGGTTTATACCAGCCTCAACTGACCTGGTAGGGCTCTCGAAT
The DNA here is from genome assembly GCA_905116865.2 of Candidula unifasciata. Classification (NCBI taxonomy): domain Eukaryota; kingdom Metazoa; phylum Mollusca; class Gastropoda; order Stylommatophora; family Geomitridae; genus Candidula; species Candidula unifasciata. The sequence goes on from CAJHNH020002113.1 coordinate 464,306, forward strand.
TTGGTAGCCCCGAGATGCATGCTTTGACTGCCTATCCCTGTGCATGGGTAATAACATCCATTGAAAACTTATTCACGAGTGAAGCCCACGGGCTGAATATTTTACAACGAGACAAAGCTTGGTTCTAACATCTTTCAACTGAAAGTGCTACTGAATTTCTAATTAGGCTCAATTGTCCATCATTCAAGTGTTCTACAGCATAACAGCAAAGGCTTAGACAGTCGTTTGACCATCATTTGTCCTACTGTGTGACAAAAAGGTTCAAATTCTCATTACAACGCCTCACTGTCTTGAAGAGTCAGCTTAAGAAACTGGAGCGCATACAGAATTATGCTATGCGGCGGATCCAGTGTTGTGCTAGAGACGCCCCGACTGTGTGCATGCGATACATCCTTGCATTGTTGATTATTGCAGGTAGGCTAAAGGTGCTGCAGGCTAAGTCATACCTCAGAGTAGCTGCAGACAGGGAAAATCCTCTGTATGAAGCTTTGGCTGCAGGCAAGGGTCAGAGGTTGAAAAGGGGAAAATCGTGGATGGCTCAAGCAGAAGACACAATAAGACAAGTATGCATGCTGGAGAACATTGGGCAAGGAGAGGAGTGGGGCACAGTAACAGCGGGAAAGTCTGACCTGTGTAGGGTTATGATAACATTGGGCCAGGTGTGCAGAGAGTGGCCAGCGGGTGCTAAGGAGGTTGATGTCCAACAGTTGATTCACGTCAACTCACGCCCAGGTGATCTGATTATCTGTACAGATGGTTTAGTGTTGAGAGGAACGAGTAGTGCCTGTGGGTTCGTAGCGAAAGCCAATGGAAAATCTTTAGTGCAAGACAGCCTAGCATATGAAACCACAACATCTACCATGAGAATGGGGGTGGAGGCGTTAACTGCAGCTCTCTGGTGGCTAGAGAACAAGATGCATACACATGTCTTGATTGTAACAGACTCTGAAAGCATGCTGATAAAGGTGAAGACATGAATGCTTCGAGCAGAGTGGCTAGGTTTACTGAAAAGGTCACGGGTGGTGAGCATACTTTGGATCTTTTCTCCAGGCCATGCTGGCGTGGTGAATAATGAACAGGCAGACGTATTGGCTGGATCCGCACCACTGGGTGGTGAATTGATGCATGACAAGGCAGATGTAGTCAAGGCTCTTTGGGAACAAGCAACGGAATCAATAGAGAAAGAAGATTATTATGGCCTGGAGAGAATGAGGCATCTGGGTGTAACCAGAGGGTCTGACCTGCTCACTACACTCAGAGGAAAGGCAAAACGGACTTTTAACCAGATTGTGACCGGTACTATCAGTATCGAAACCCTGCGCTGGCTGCTGAAGATGAGGACGGAGCATGCATGGGAATGCCCTGAGTGCTGTGATGTCAGTTCTTGACTAAAGTCAACTCAACTCGTAGGAATCTCTGGACCATAAGGAAAAGCCATGCTTGATGCATGCTTTATACTGGAAAGATATCAAACTGAATGAAAAGTAGGTTAGTGAGCTTCACAATATCACAGACGCAAACAACAAATGAATGTTGCAGCTACAGAGCCTTTATAACTAAACTGATGTATCCCAAAACAGCAGCCACTACGTTAAAGGTGTCTAACGTGCTGAGGAAGATTCTGCCCATCTGTGTGGTCATCAAAGTCTTGGATATGCAGACTGCTTCCGATGCACAGCCCACAGCAAGTGAGAATCTCAACATATGGATATCAGATTAAACAGTCATGTCATTCCTTGGGTAAGCCCAGGATCAGAGCATCACGTGTAGGCTTTACATTTATGGAAGCCTCCTTGGATAGAGGGGAATGTGCTTGTTCTGCCCCTGCTTTTCCTTGAGAGTAGACAGTCAGTCAGTGGCAGCACTGGATTTGTTCTCTGGGCACAATGCCTGTTGGAATGATGAAAAAGATGTCACACAAATAAGGCTATATCATGTTCTGATACAGCCAAACAGGAAGGCTAACCGGGTGAACAAATGCCTGATAAGGTTGGATGCATCAGCTGAAAGGGCACAAATATTGCTGTACAGTAAACACACACAACACAGATTACGTCACCCAGACGAACAACGAAGAAGAATAATGTTTATTCGTGACTCTTACTCCACAGTATGTTGGCTGCAATGGATCTTCATTTCTGCTTCTCTAGCAGTCTACTGTTCCTCTTGATCTTTTTTTTTCTTAAACAATTTGAATCCCTGGCTTCCTTCCATCAGCCGACTTAAATTTGTCACTCGCAAAATTCAAAAATATATGTCTTTTCATGTACTCCAAATTTTTTACTTTTTAAACATTTTATTTTGACCTTTGTCACTCAATATATTGTCCTTCTTATTTCTTCCGTTGTCGCCTGTTTTATCTACATCTTTAGGAAGTCTTTAGTATTGTGTTTTTATAGTTGACTGACTGACTCTCTACCCCACCAGGACATCAAACAAGCGATAAACACTCGATGACACAATGTGCCATCATGTGGGTGAGGATCACCGTGGAGAGGTCCCAGAAACCGCGTTCAGCCTTTAGGCCATATTTAAGGCCAGGCTATATTGCGGCCCCTGGTAAAAGCCAGAGTAGGGCTTCAAATGACGAAAAATTTCATCCTAAAAAGGACGTGAAGATAGCTGAACAATATTTTATAGTTCAAATTGCTTTTTTTTTCTATTTTCCTGCTTCTACACCAAAAATGCTTTATAATGTATATGTATTCCTCACCCATGATTATTTCCAAATTATGATAAATATTTTTAGTGCTATACTTTTTAATGCTGTTAATGTATTTGTGGCCATTTCAATTTAGAGTTGAATATATGTACAAAGAGGTTTCTGCTGTGGCTTTAATATTATTGCAAGCTCTTTTTGCCTTAGTGTTTTTAAAATGTTGTTTTGCAAACAGAAATGATTGATACTGATAATTGCATACTATATCCGGAGACTTGATACATTTAAGAAAGGTATACACCATTTTGAAATCCTGAAGATCGAGTCTATGGCTTACATGTCAGGATAACTCCACACAGATAGAACCTTACGTGTGCATAATGTCTTCAGGGCTGGTAGGACATTTTAAACCATAGGAAGTTGATGGTCAGGTTGCTTTTTTTCTTCTGTCTCACACCCTGTTTTGCGGTTACATGTTCTTTCCCTGACTAAATTGTCTTCGGTTCCACTGTCTTTTTTGTAAGTAGATTTTATTTCACAGATTAAAACTACAATAAACATTATGGGATTATTTTCATAGACAGTTTGTCTGCAAGAGCTCTTCAGCATTTATGTTACATCCTGTTATCACAATCAGTCTGACAGCACACTGAGCATGCCCATAGGGGCTCAGTCTTCCAAGGTACCTCTCCAGACCAGACTCCCTATATGTTTGTTATGATGTCTCCTGCCTTTATCTTGAGGTCGGGGTAGACATTTGTTTTATTATTTGAGGAGTACGTTCTGCAACTACATCTATTAGACAACTACTTGCAAAAAAATGTCTTTAGGTTTTCTTCATAATTTGGTTGTAAATTTGAAAATTCTAGATAAAGTTGTAAATTTGAAAATTCTAGATAAAGTTGTAAATTTGAAAATTCTAGATAAATTTCAAATGTAATATTTGAAACCAGGTAGAGACTGATTCTTTTAACATATGACAGTATTCCATATTCAAAAACAAAACCTGCTTGTTACTTCTGATATTATATATTATTATTAACTCTGACCTGTTTTCTGCTAGGCATCCAGAATCGTTGCTGCCAACTATACAGAACTGTTATTGCGTGTGTACAGCCGTGGACACAGGAAGGTCGCAGTTAGCAGCCGGACAAGCAATCAGAGCAAACCTACAGTGATTGCTGCAGCTTGTGAGAAGTGGTTCAATAAATTCGTCAGCTGTCAACCAACATAAAGGTAGTTTTTACATCAGTCTTTCAGAAATCTATCTGGTATCATGCAGATTCATTTTTTATGTGCATTTTGTAACATAGAGTAAAATGATTTAACCCCGCCCCCCCCCCCCCCCAAACACCCCAAAAAAAGTTTTATAGCTCTTATTGACTATGTTATGCAGAACTGGGGGAAAATAAATGCAGTTGTTATAAATATGTTCCTATGTAGTTCTGTTTATATTTGTGTCAGTGTGTGGTATTTTTCAAAGACAAGTAGCTTTGAAGTGGTCCTTGCAATTGTCATCATTATCCTGTTGGACATTATATGTACCATAGGGCTCATAGTCTATTCATCCATTCCATTATATCCTGTGGAATCCAACCTAGCAGCTTTGGCCTCTCTCATCGACGTTCATTTTATGGTTTCTTTCGCGTGTTCTTGCCTCCGTAATCCCTCTGTTTCTTAATTTTCATGCCTGTTTGGTGATTCTCTGTTGGTTTTTTCTGTCTTATAACTGTTGATACTAACAAACCCATCTGCACTCGGTACATGATGTGACCAACAGGCTGCTTTTATTTCCTAAAGCAATTCTTGGTACCAGAAAAGAGACAACCAAGGACGTCCAAGGGGAAAATACACAACCTGTCTATTGAACGACATTACTGCACATGCTTTTTGCTGAGCTGAAAGCTGTTGAGAATAGGAGACTGGATTTGCATGATCAAATGGCTTCAACAACAGAGTTCAGACTGATTGACCTAATGAACCATGGCCTATTTGTGATTATAGTTTTACATCTCTATCTGCTATGTATAATCTTTGATGTCAATTATGCAATTTCATTTTGCATATATAATGATTTATATGTACATTTTAAAAATTTATTAAGTTATTCTGAAAAAATGTTTGTGCCAGTATAACTTAAATACAGCGTGCTTTCAATGTGACATTTTTACAGGTATTTACACACTGACAGATGCATAAACACTCATACAGGACATGACTGCATTGTCTAATATTCCTGCATATACTAATTTTCTCATTTATTCTTCATTTGGATTCGTTTTTTAATTTTGCCTTTGTTCATTAATCCTACTGCTTGAGCTAGGAAGCATCACAGAGAGAAGATAGATTTAATTTATTGGATATCATCAATTATTCATCTAGAGCTAATGTCAGATTTAACTTTTTCAAAACGTCTTTTTGATCCCAGCCATCTTGTCCTGGGCCATCCTCTTGCATGGTACCCTGATGCTGTCATTCAGTATGCTTGTGTTGAAGGTTGACTGGCATTCATTCTGACCAAATGTCGAGATCTTTTTATGTCTAAAATCTTGATATAATTTTTGGCTGGTGTTCTCCATGATTTCTTTGAATAGTTCCTTGCTAGCAGCACTTCATACATGTCTCATCTCTTATTTTTTGCTAGCAGCACTTTACACGTTTCATCTCTAATTCCTTGCTAGCAGCACTTTACACGTGTCTTATCTCTAATTCCTTGCTAGAAGCACTTCACACATGTCTTATCTCTATTTCCTTGCTAGCAGCACTTCACATATGTCTCATCTCTATTTCCTTGCTAGCAGCACTTCACACATGTCTTATCTCTATTTCCTTGCTAGCAGCACTTCACACATGTTTTATCTCTATTTCCTTGCTAGCAGCACTTCTCACATGTCTCATCTCTATTTCCTTGCTAGCAGCATTTTATACGTGTCTTATCTCTATTTCCTTGCTAGCAGCACTTTACACGTGTCTTATCTCTATTTCCTTGCTAGCAGCACTTCACACATGTCTCATCTCTATTTCCTTGCTAGCAGCATTTTACACATATCTCATCTCTCATGCTGTAAATTTAAATTGGTGGTGATCAAGGACTGTCCTTGCCTGCAAACAATGCGCATAGTGGTTTTCATAGTCACTGTTGGATGTTTTAGAACTGATATTTGATGTTATTTATTTTCTCCGTTCTGAATTGTCAGTCTTTGTCTGTATACCCTTTTTTTATATATCATTAACTACTCTATTGATTAAATGAACCCAAAGGAGAGCATTAAATAACAAACGCCACTTACTCATTACTATTTTGTTACAGATATATCTACCTGCATGTGTATATTGTAAGTGTTTTTTTAATAAGTATATACAACTGGAATGTTGAAGATCGTGCTGGAAAACTGAAGAAGCTTTCCTGAACTGAGCACTTTCACCTGAAATAAAACTGAGGAAGAAAAAATAAAGAACCAAAGATGAAGTAGTAGAATCAGTAGAAGCAGCAGCTGCAATAGCAGTATTAGTATACTAGTAGTGATAATATTAGTAGTAGAAACAGCAGCAGAAGTAATAGTAGAAGTATTAGTAATATTCATAGTAATCGTAGTCATATCTGTAGTAGTAATGTGGTAAATGTAGGTGTTCATTGTAAAACAGCTTCATAACCGCAAATATTAAGCAACAACTCATTTCAATAGAAGTATGTACCATCAATATGTGCAACATTTATAAGAGAGTATGAAATGAGTGCAGTGGTTCGAAAACAAAAAAAAAATTAGCTTTTAAGTCACAGTTTCAACTTCATGGAAAAAAGGTCACCTGGTGTTTGCATCATCTTTGTGACACTGAAAATCACACACACAGCAAATGATCATTGTGTTTACTGTTACAACAAAACAAAAAACAAAAAATGGAAATGGCTGTTGTCTCTGTAAAGTCTGTAGCGTACACATACATTAAATGCAGAAGGCAACCATCATAATTGCTAGCATAAAACATGACACTGCTAAAATTACAGTTTATCAATGATAAAAGCAGCAGTTACAACAAATAAGCAGTTTCAAAGACAAAACTACACAAAGCATCACCAGTTCTGTAACCTTACCATTTGCTATTTTTTTTTCTTTCAAAATCTGTAGTTCACCAAACAAACTCAAAAGGCATTCGAAATGAAATACAGAAAAGAATGAAACAGATTATGTGAATAATTCAAGTTGTTTTCAGATTTTGATTGTGTACATGTATTTTCTGGTTGAATAAACAAACCAGCAACAAATCATTTGAAGCCTCAGAATTGTTGTTCTACAGAATGATACTGAAAATATCTTGGACGGATAAAGATATTTTGAGGGATGTTAAGGCACACAAATTTATCACAGACATCAGAAAGAATCATTTTTTGGTAATAGGAGAACAGAAAATAACTGGATAGCATAGAGACATCTCTTGAAAGAGTAAAATAAACACAAAAAGAGTCTTGTCGTGGCATAAAAAAAATATATCAGCTCCTGATTTCCTACATGCTATCAGAGATTGCAGAATAAGGACAAGATGGTTGCCCATACCAGGTGGCAGCCACTAAGGTATGATGTTGATATTCATTTAACTATCTCCTAGATTTTGGTCTGTTCGACTTTAGTAACAGCGAACTGTCTGGTGTTGAGATTGATGAAATTCTTGTGTAGTGGTGGCTTGATGAAATTCTTGTGTAGTGGTGGCTTCATGAAATTCTTGTGTAGTGGTGGCTTCATGAAATTCTTGTGTAGTGGTGGCTTGATGACATTCTTGTGTAGTGGTGGCTTGATGAAATTCTTGTGTAGTGGTGGCTTGATGAAATTCTTGTGTAGTGGTGGCTTGATGACATTCTTGTGTAGTGGTGGCTTGATGACATTCTTGTGTAGTGGTGGCTTGATGACATTCTTGTGTAGTGGTGGCTACTGATAAGCCATGCACGGGATTTCCGACAGTCTGTTTGAACCCCTTAATAATTCTACTTTTTTTCTGTGAATACTTTCAGTTATTTAAGTTCTGTAGTATTATATTAAAATCATTCACACGTGAAGTTGGAGACAATACACCACATCATTACTTGGGTGTGTTTTTGCTACAGAATACCATCTGTAAAGTTGTAAATATCTATTACAGTTTGCGTCATGTTGGAGACAACACACTTTATCTCTTGTTTTTTTTTAATCTGGGTACTTTCTGTAGAGTTGTTAGTGTCTGTTATAGTTTGCACTCTAAAGTCAGTAGGGTTAAACATTTTCTTTATATTTTTGCTAGCAGGAAGAAAAAAAAAAAAAAAACATAAGTAGATAGATGAGAGGAAAAAAAATATAGCTTTGGACAAAATGTAGTAGTTTCCCAATGAACAGCAAAAACTGGAAATGTAAAGAAAAGACCAGGTTTCTTCTGTGCAGGGACCACAAAATATTTCATCATAGCCCTGGCGATGAATATGTGAATTACACAGCTACAACAAAATAAGACTACACACACCTATACGAACCACGTGCTTGGACAACAAATTCTAACTTTTATCAAGCAAATGAATTCAAATCATCATGTTAAACATATGTTCATTTTACTGAATACAAAGCTAACACTTCACAGATAACAATACATTAACAAGCGACATCATGTTCACACACACATGTGCTAAGCACTTCATCTAGCAAAGATGAAAATTCGCTTCTAGCAACATAAAATCAAATATCTCCAAGCAATGATACACACTAATATTTATAATCTACCACAGTTTAACCACTGAAAGAAATTTAAATCTAACAATGAAACGTACCACCACGAGATATGCGAGCCATTCTGTCCCACAGCCCAGTCAGGCGCACGTGTTAGGCGTTTCGACCACGCACAGTCACGCCATGACAGAGCGAATGACCAGTGACCCAGAGAAATTCTCACGCTCACGTGGCTCTTTGATATACTTTGTGAATCTTGATTGAAGGGGAGAAATGCAAAGAAAATCGTGAGATGTGAACCAGCGTCATTGCACAAGGTTATAAACCATAAGTGCTCTGCCACCTGTACGGACAGCTGATGAGAAACTGTCCAGATGTGTCGTTGTCCGCACGTTAACTCTGTAGCTACAGCTCCATTTACCCCAGAGTGTTAACTTTGGTACCCATTACCTAGAGGCTGGGTAAATCCCAGGAACCGCCCGGTTTCGAACACCGGTCGCTGGCTACAGCGAGTCGCAGTGGGATTAGAAAGCGAGCCTCCTGTCGACTGCGCTAACACGGCTAGGAGTGTCAACACATGAACTGTTGTATTACATGCAGTTGGGGATCGCAGCTTGTGGAAAGTCATGATCGTCCGCGCCAGTCGGCAAAGCACTTGATGATGATCTCTGTGGCTGTGTTTCTGTTACACTGTATTGTTTATTGGATTGTGTTTTCCTATCACAATGTTTTGTCCTGAATTGTGAGTTTCAATTTTCTGACTAAAATCCTTGTATCATTCCCAGTAATGACCTACCTCGACATTTTCTACGCATCATTTTTAGGGACCATGCCATCCTGTATCAGCTCTGTCTTAGCCATCTGAGCCTTCGAAGACTCAGCATTGAAAAAAACTGTTATGATACCTGCTCTTTTCAATTCATCAATATTTATGAGTTATGAGTTAGATTATCTTCACATCACTCCGGACACATCCATAGGCGCTCAGATTCCCCTTTCAACTTATTCATCAACGTCGTGCGGTTAATAGAATCAGTCCTATGTTGGTTAACAAGACTTCGTGTGCGTCCAGTATGCGTCTCATGCTTGGCTGTGCCGATCTTTACTCCTAATTCATGTATTCTTAGAAGTAATGTGGACACGTTGCTTCCAAAATCCTCAGAGCGTCCTATCTCTCTAAAGGCAATGACAATGTCTGCGTGACACGTGGACCGGCCATCTTCAGTTAGTGCCCAGTCTCCTATCAGCGTTTCATCGGCGTCTTGTGGTGACATTTTGTTTATGGAAACCGTACGACGGGCGAGAAGAACAATATTTATGATCTTGTTTATCCATCATCATCATCATGTAGTCGGTCCTTTGCAGAACGTCGTTCCCATCACGGTCCGCCTGAAAGAAACTCGGTTTCTCCCCAGCTCTCCTGCCTTATGTACTTTCATACTTAAGGAGTCACTTATAACCTGTGTCTATCTTCGTGTTGGTCGGCCCCTGCCCCTCCTTCCTGGTACCATGCCTTCTACTATTATTTTTTTCAATCCGTCGTGGCGCTTGATATGACCAAAATATGTCAGTTTCCGAGACAGGGTGCTGTTTATTAGCCAGTATTTCTTGCTAATCTTTCTTGATGTTAAGATATTTCAAGATGTCAGTATTTCTCCTTTTCTTTGTCCAAGATGTTCTGAGAATCTTTCTATAGCATTTCAGTTCAAAAGCCTCTGACTCAAAGACTGGGAGATAGTCGACGACTCACATCAGTATGTTGCTCCAGGGAAGATGCATGCTCTCAAAATGCTAATTTTGATCTTCTTGCTGTGCTTAACCATATACTTTCAATGCTGTTTAATCTTTGCATTGCTACGGCCATCCTCCTTGTTTAGCCACTAATGCTAAAATAACGTATTCTTCGCAGTCATTGCATGTGAAAGCTTTTTAGCCGTTTTTCTTGGTACAAAAAATTTGACCAGATTTCACCACCGTAAAGATATGATCGGTTGGAATCAGCCTTGTAATGAAAACAGACAAATAGAAGAGTGAGCACATATTCATTATTGCAAAAACACAGGTTCTGATGCAGATTGTTGACAGCATGGACAGTGTAATAGTATCGAATCCGTCCGGTGTGGACCAACAAGCGGTGATTCTGTTGCTTGCATCCTATAGGATTTTTGGGGCCGATTTAAAAAAAAAAAAGACTGACCTGAACATCTGTGTCATCCGCTACAAGGACACACTAGACACCATGTAAAAGGCTGTCAGTAGTATGTAACTTGTCACAAGGGGGGCCGATACAAAGAAAACATTGAAGTTTTTTTTTTGGGGGGGGGGGGGGGGGGCGAGGGGGGGGGGAAACTCAGCTCCTTAGACATTTTATAAGAGGGTTTTACCTCAGAAGTCATAATCCTTGTTTAACTGCACAATAATAAGAATAGTTTAAGTGCGCTCGAATGTAATCTGTTCAAATTCGCATCGAACTGGATCCCCTACTACTCCCCCCCCCCCCCAAAAAAAAATGACCTCGGCTCAGAGGTCGACCAAGCGTAAAATGATTACCTGGAAAAAAGTCAAGAGGAGCTTTAAATACACTAAGAAATTTGTGTAAAAAAAAATTTAAATAATACTAAAATTGTTTGCACTCTGATATCAAAACAGTACTCTGGTATGGAGCGAAAACACCGAGAACAACTACAGCAATTACTAATAACCGAAAAACATTCATGAACTGGTGCCTGCGCACAATAGAGGGAATTAAATGGTAGGATAGAATCCCTAATGTTAAGCTTTTGGAGTTCCAATGTTCCAAGAGGTGAAGAAAAGACGCTGGCGCTGGATATGACACACGTTGAGAAAACCTGAGACCAATATAACTAGAATGTCTTTGCGCTGAAATCCACCAGGGCATATAAATAAAGGAAGACAAAAAAATCACGTGATAATAGAGCTAGAAAGTGAAGTTAAGAAGATGGGGAGGACATGGGAAGAGCTGTGGGCAATATGGAGGGATAGAACGACAGGTGGGATCGACCACTATCTCTGGGTCTTTTATGTCTAAGTGACAGGGCTCTGCCGTGTGCTATTTAGAGGTAGTCTGATCATGTGATCTGTTGTCTCTTGATGTAGTTTAGTACTAGTTCCGTCCCAAATTCTTTCCTGATATCCTAATTTTTAATGCCCTCTGCTGTGTACATTTATGATTCGTCGTAGATATTTTATTTATGTTATTTAGATTTTTTGGCCCTTTTTGCAAGAGGCGAATAAAGGTTGGCTACCTCATCCTTTAAAAACCATAGCCACAAAAACCAACCAACCATGGATAAGTCAAAAAGAGAAGCAAGTAAAATCCAGCCAACCAAGATGAGGGAAGGCTCTTTAAATAGAAGAAGTATGACACGGTGTGGTGAAAGCCGTAAGGAGTTCAGATCGTTGACGTACCTCCTCTCAGCTAGGAAAACCTCCAGAATTGGCACCTGGAATGTTAGAAATCTCTATAATATAGGGAGAACAAAGGAAATGAAACATTATAGAATTAGTATTTTAGGGTTATGTGAAACTAGATGGACTGGGGCAGGGAAAAGTATTCTAAATTCAGGGGAAACTATTTTGTTCTCAGGACACACAGAGGAAAATTGGCCCCACAGTGAAGAAGTGGCCCTAATGCTATCAAAAGAAGCAGACAGGGCACTAATAGAATGAGAAGCTGTGAGTCCCAGAATAATAAGAGCATCTTTCAGAACAGTGAAACAGAAGGTGAACATGTCGATATTACAGTGTTATGCACCAACAAATGATAAAGATGCATCTGTTAAGGAAGAATTTTACATGCAGCTTCAAAATATTATAAATAATGAAAGAAAGGGCAATGTCAGGGACCTAATCTACTCTACTTATTTTATCTGGCTCGCTAGGTAGGCCAGCTGACAAACTCAACTACCCAGACACACTTAAGACGACACTCCTGCTGAGTACAACCATAATCTTTAATGTACAACGAACATTAGACGTACAACACTTCAACTGGGCTAAGCAGCTCCCATCCAAAACTGCCTTGGCGATGATAGCTTTACAATCACTAATCACCCCAGGACAGCTCCCATGGATCTAGGGGAGCACGACTCTTAGCTGGCAGTGTCTCAGTGCCAATCAATCCGCCGTCTATTGCCAAACGGGACTTCAGCGATACACGGAAGGTGTATGGCCTAAGCGTGCCCGGGCAGTGTTATCGCCATTACAAGGCGCGTCACCTACGATTAACAGCTCAAACAAATACTGCCTGGAATGTCTGCTACACAAAGAAACCTTAACTCCCTATACTATCTAGCCGAAACATTAAATAGAAATACAGCCTATCATAGACACCAAATACGAATATCCTATTTCAACCTAACCGTCGCTACCCTAACGTTACCTCGTCGTAATGTTTCCGTCTTGTCTCCCTCTGTCGACCAGCACACAACCGTCCTACCCAACTGTCCGCACACAACTCTCCCCAAACCCGCTTGGACAAAGCCTTTTGTATTTTCCCTGAGTTCGTGGCTTAATCCGTGTCAGCTGAGTGAACTCGACCTGGCCTCTTAACTGGGCCCAGCTTATTTCGTGGTCGAGCTGTCCGTTCGCATACTGAGTTGTACTGAAGGTCAACTCGTACAAACGTGAATGATTCACTATAGGACATCTATTGTGCTTCCCATAGCCGAACTGGCCTCTGACAGGCAAACTAAACATTTTGATGGGCGACTTGAATGCTAAGATAGGATCAGACAACACAGGTTATGAAGAAATTATGGGAAGACATGGTCTAGGAGTAATGAATGAAAATGGAGAATTGTTCACAAATTTTTGTGCAGGAAACCAGTATCTTATTAGTGGAAGTATTTTTCCCTATAAAAGAATACACAAGGCAACATGGGAATCACCAGACCATAAGACAATTAATCAAATTGACCAGCTATGTAATAACAAAAAGTTTAGATCACCCCTTTACGATGTTAGGGCTTTCAGAGGTGCTGATGTATTTACTGACCATTTCCTGGTGGTAAGTAAAATCAAGTTGAAATTAAAAAGATATATAACATCTTATAAGGGATAATGAAGTTAAGGAACAGTTCTCAGTTACGGTCTCTTATAAGTACCAGGTGTTGCAGCAGTAAGCTGAAGATGTCAGCACAGAAGTCTGCTGGGATCAGATTAAAGGAATCTGGAATGAATCTTGCGTAGAAGTTCTTGGCAAGAAAGAAAGGAAATATAAAGCATGGATAACACCACAAACCATTAAACTGATTGAAGATAGGAAAAGTAAAAAGCAGACTTATTAAACAATAGCAAAACTAGAGCTGCTAAAGCTAGAGCTCAGGAGGAATACACAGAAGCCAACAAGGAAGTTAGGAGGCAAATAAGGGCAGATAAAGTGAAATACTTAAATGATCTAGCACAAGAAGCGGAAACAGCAGTAGCAAAAGGAAACCTCAGAGAACTTTACAGTAACACAAGAAGATTGGTGGGTAAATATAGTCAGCCAACTGGATCAATCAAAAACAGTCAAGGAAAGGTATTTACAAACACTAAAGATCAAATGGACAGATGGGTTGAATATTTTGAAATGCTTCTACATAGACCAGGCCCAGAGGTTCCCCCAGATATCCAACCTTTAGAAATGGAACTGGGTATTAACTGTGAGATACCATCCCAAGAGGAAATTAGAAAAGCTATCAATCTTCTCAAGGAAGGAAAGGCGACAGACCCAGATGGTATCCCAGCTGAAGCCATCAGGGCCAACATAAACACATCAACAGAATTGCTACATAGATTATTAAGTAAAGTCTAGGAGACCGAAGAAATGCCAGCAGACTGGAGAGAAGGATATCTTGTGAAACTGCCCAAAAAAGGCGATCTGCAGGAGTGTGGAAACTATAGAGGAATTATGTTGCTGTCAGTTCCTGGAAAAATATTAAGTATAATTATTTTGGAAAGATTAAAAGATGCTATTGATAAAATGCTAAGAGATGAGCAGGCAGGTTTTCGGTCAAACAGATCCTGTACTGACCAGATAGCCACATTACGTATTATAATAGAGCAAAGCTTTGAACTGAACTCACCACTTTACATTGGATTTATAGATTATGAAAAAGCATTTGACAGCATTGATAGGGAATCTCTCTGGAAATTGATGGGGCACTATGGAATCCCACAGAAAATTATCAACTTAGTAAAGGCAACATATAACGACATGAAATGTCGAGTTCTTCATGAGGGAAAGCTAACAGATGCATTTTAAATAAAAACAGGTGTGCGACAGGGATGTCTTTTGTCGCCTCTCTTATTTTTACTGGCTATAGACTGGACTATGAAAACAGTAACTGCTAACACCAAGAATGGAATTCAGTGGACCCCTACAAAACAGCTTGATGATCTGGACTTCGCTGACGATATTGCTCTTCTATCCCATTCAAGGAATCAGATGCAAGATAAACTAAATATACTTGATGCGAGATCACATCAGCTTGGTCTTAAAATCCATAAAGAAAAGACAAAGATAATGAGAATAAATCAGGCAAATAGTAATGTGGTTTCTCTTAATGGCACCCCACTCCAAGACGTGGAGTCTTACACCTATTTAGGCAGTAATGTAGATAAAGATGGAGGAACTGATAGAGATATTAAAATAAGAATACAAAAGGCAAGAGGGGCTTTAATAGCACTAGGGAATTTGTGGAGGTCAACAGAAATACTAAACTAAACATTTTTAATTCTAACGTCAAATCAGTACTATTGTATGGGGCGGAAACATGGAAAACAACCAAGGCAATTACTAATAAATTACAGACATTCATCAGCTGGTGCCTGCGCAGAATAGAGGGAATAAAATGGTATGATAGAATAACTAATATAGAACTTTGGGAGAGAACTAAACAGGCTCCAGTGGACCAAGAGGTGAGGAAAAGACGCTGGCGTTGGATAGGGCACACACTGAGAAAACAGGAGGACAGCATAACTAGAATGTCTTTGCATTGGAACCCACAGGGGCATAGGAATAAAGGAAGGCCAAAAAAATACACAGAGAAGAGAGCTGGAGAACGAAGTTAGAAAGATTGGGAGGACATGGGGAGAGCTCCATGCAATGGCGAAGGATAGAACGACTTGGCGTGAGTTGGTTGAGGGCCTATGCTCCATTGGGGGGATAGAAAGGCAGAAGAAGAAGAAGAATGCCGACATTTGGCAATTGTAACATCCTGTTGGTAAACATACTGTATGTCGGTGTATGTTAAAATGGGGCGGTTAACTTCAAACGATCATTATGACATTATAATGTTCATCTGTACCGTGATGTCACGTGCTTAACACACTAGAACAATACTGACAGGTTACTGGGTAAAGGTATGGTTTTTGTAATTTCTATCGCACTTTTAATGTTTTAATTTAAAGCTTCCTTGTATTTACATATATATGTTTACTAGATGCTAACTGCATAGGCTCTTAGGGTTTCCAAAGTAGTTGACGTTTGGTTAAGTGAAGTCCAACGCTTTTTCTTGATCCCATTTTTTATTATTTGTGTCTCGCGTTCTTGAAACTGATGCCGTAGATTTATTTACGCCTTGTTTATTCTTCTAAATGTTTCACACCAGTGCAGACGGATAACCTACTTTATGTGGTGAAAGAGTCTTTGAAATAATTTAATAATAAAAAAAAAAAAAAAAAAACAACAACTCTACCTAATGTTCTGATGACTGGGACAATACATTGCTGCTTGCTGTACCTCATAAATAGAATGTACATGCTATTTAAGAAGCGTTTAAAAACAGATAAGAGATATAGCAAAACCCATACTTGAGGGTTTGCACAGTCAATGAACTGGGTCATGAGAATGGGTGTTTTCGTGAGATTCTCATAGGCTGATCGCACTGGCTGCTGATGAAAAGAATGAAGCAAGAGTTCAGCAAGCTCAATTCCTAGTTTTATTTGCATGAGGACAACGTGAAATCCGACACTTGTAGGACGCCATGAAAGACGCTCGTATTATATTTAAAGATGTACATTGATCACATTAGTTTGTATAGCCGCCATGATGCCCTAGTTTCGCCGATAAGAGTGTGCGGTGCAGATATATTTATGCACCAGTAAGAATCCTGGCGTTGGTCAGAGTGTGAAAACGTTTGTGGAACAATGCATTGAGGAGATGGTGAAGTTATCGCAATATATTGTGTAGACTAGTTAGCACTCAGTGTATGTTGAGGTCAACATCGCACCGGCTGTCTGGATTTCTAAAGACACCCTGGTACCCATTTGTAGTATGCTGTAACTACAGCATGATCGTTTTCGTAAAAGCAAATTATACAGTGAATACTGCAGTGAATATTAAGACATCCAACATAAATATTACTGACAAGAAACAGATTATAAACAACTTTTTCGTACTAGTACTGTGCTACAAGGTCAAGCTTCGACATTTTCAAAGGCTAACCTACATAAAAGTACCAATTGTGAAATGCAACCATTCTAACAATCCATGACAAAGTGAGAAATTATACTATCAGACAGAAGGTGGGACAACACCATAGGCCCACACCCAAAATCAATGGAAAACAGAAAATCAGTTTGGTCCATTTCGACAGAATGCAGTAACAACAAGTACTAATACAGGCGCTACAAATGAAACAATCTGATGCAAATGCAATAGGTCACCGAAGAAGTATGGACTGGTGACATTAAAGATCTTCTACTAGAAAAGTCAATAAGTAATTAGCAAATGGTTGTTAAAAAAAAAACAAAAAAACTAAGGACGATAGCAATCTGAAAATCTTGGTTTTTTTCCAACACTCACACACACACTGTCCCTTTCTTTCTCAACACAAGTTCCACCAATATTGATGCACTTGTCCTATCGTTCTATCATTCCTCCCATACCTGCTGCATAGAACTGCGTGCTTTGTTTTCTCAACAACATTTTCACTTCATATTCAACTTCTGCGTCAATCGCGAAATGTCTCCCGCCAAGGCAGGTTTTCAGTGGACCAAACAGGGGGAAGGTCTTAGGGGTTAAGTCTGGGTTGTAAGGTGGGTAATTTTCTCCTGAGTTAACCGAGTTTTTTTCTAATTGCATCATGTAACATCGATAGCACTTTACAGTATGAATCAGCATTCACTTTGTCATTTTTTTTTTTAAATTGGTTAAAAGAACTCCTTGACAAACACAGAATACTCTCAGTCTAACTTACCTGCTGATGGCGTAACATAGAATTTTGAAATACAAGGCAAAGAAGGACGTTTTCATTGCACTGAAGCACGCCTTGATTCCGACTGGTTGTGATGCACCCATGATTGGTCCTCAGTAATATCCTGCTCAGCATCTCTTCTCCTTCATCTGCAAATTGACTGATGCTGCAAGGACAGGCCTAATCGGTTCATTTTGTCTTCGTCCGTCAATTGTGTGAACCAACCTTGAGCACACTTTCTTAAATTGTAATCGATCCTGCATTATGTTGTATGTTGAACCATGTGAGCTCCCCAATGCAGCTGCTACAGAGTCAACCGTTACTCGCCTGTCACCTCTAATCATAACCTCCACCTGCTGCGCGGATACGTCTGTTGCAATCTCAACAGGGCTACCAGATCTGATTTCATCAAAATTTTAGGGCGTCCCTGAGAAAATTGTTTTTTTTTTTAACCTAGCTATGTACAGTTTTACGAGATAAACATTTGTCAGTATAAACATAAAGAATTTCCTTATGAATGTCTTTTACCGGCAGCCATTTTGCCCCCACCCCCACCCCCTACAAAAAAAAAAAAAAAAATTAATAAATAAATAATGCACAGCAGCACGATGTTCTTTGAGGGTACACGCCGTAAGTACAGTTGCCATTTTATTTATATGTTGCGAGTGCGCAAGCAACACCCAGCGCCGCCCAACAAACGGAGACATAAAGTTCGATGTTAATGTCACCTAACGACATTGTTAGAAACCGCCAACTACATTTTCCTGCTTACACATAACTGACTCTTCTTCCCTTAAAGGCCAAAGTTGAAATTGATTATGATTATTTCAGTAGAAGTAGCGGGATTTCCTCCGATCCCTACCTCAGAGAACTTTACAGTAACACAAGAGAATTAGTAGGTTAATATAGTCAGCAACAGGATCACTAAAAAATAGCAAAAGAAAGGTATTTACTAACACTAAAGATCAAATGGCTGAAGATTTTAAAATGCTCCTAAACATGCGAGGCCCAGAGGTTCCTCCAGATATCCAGCCTTTATAAATTGAACTGGATATCAACCGTGAGATACCATCATCTAAAGAAGAAATTAGAAAAGCTATCAATCTTCTCAAAGAAGGAAAGGCGGCAGGTCAAGATGGTATCCCAGCAGAAGCCATTAGGGCCAACATAAACACATCAACGGAATTGCTACATAGATTATTTAATAAAGTCTGGGAGACCGAAGAAATACCAGCAGACTGGAGAAAATGATATCTTGTGCAACTGCCCCAAAAAAGGTGATCTACAGTAGTGTGAAAACTACAAAGGACTTATGTTGCTATCAGTTCCTGGAAAAATATTAAGTATAACTATTTTGGAAAGAATAAAAGATGCTATTTACAAAAAAGTAGAGCTGATGAACAACATACCGAAGGAGTCGCATTAATAATTAAAAAGGGGCTCAGCAGCACTCTTATAGAATTGAAGCCAGTAATTGAACGACTTTTTTGTGCAAGGTTTAATCCTAAATTTGCAAAATTATCTGTCTTGGTCTGTTACGCACCAACAGAGGATGCAGAAGAGGGGACAACAGACAGGTTTTACTACAGCCTGCAAACAGTAGTACAAGACATCCCAAAGCATGATGTATTATTAATCATGGGAGACTTTAATGCTCAGGTAGGAAAGGACACCACAGGGAGGAAGAGAACAATGGGAAAACATGGGACAGGGAAAATGACCAACAGCGGAGAGACATTATGTGACTTCGGCCAATCTAATGACTTAATAATTGGAGGAACACTCTTCCCTCATAAAACAATTCATAAGGTCACATGGCGATCTCTAAATGGACACACAGAAAACCAAGTGGACCATATTCTTATGAATGGAAAATGTAAGCATTCCCTGCAAGACGTCATAGTATGTAGATCAGCGGATTTGGGAGTGACCATAATTTACTTTACTTGAAAAATCAGGTTAAAACTAAGAAAAGCTAACATAGGAGAACAAAAACAGTAGCAATATGATGTGGGAAAATTGCAGGACACACATATCAAACAGCAATTCTAAAAAGAACTTAAAAACAGATTCAGCCTTTTACAAGAAGAAACAGAAATGGTAATTGACAAATTTAATGAAGCAGTCAAATTAGCAGGGAAGAAAATTTTAGAAAATAGGCGGTCAAAGAAAGAGGACTGTATTCCCCAGTCGACGTGGGAGAAAATAGCACAACGGAAAGATGTTAAAACAAATATTAGATGCAAAATTAGCCAGTTTGAAAGAAAAATTTTCTTAAG
Organism: Candidula unifasciata; assembly: GCA_905116865.2. NCBI lineage: Eukaryota > Metazoa > Mollusca > Gastropoda > Stylommatophora > Geomitridae > Candidula > Candidula unifasciata. The sequence continues at coordinate 484,134 of CAJHNH020002113.1, forward strand.
AATATGCACTAAAGAACAATGAGGTTAAAGCAGGAGTTCTGCAGATAAACTTTCGTATATTGAAAAACTAGTAATAGAAGCAGAGGAAGCAGCAAATAGGCCGGACATCAAATTAGAAAGATGGAAAGAACAGGAATTACTAAACTGTTCTGACCCACCTGTACTTGCTGATATACCTGAGGCACAGGAAGACCTACAGATAAGCCTGGGGTCTTTTTCAGAGGTAGAGGTTAGGGAGGCAATTAAAGCTCAAAAGGTTAACAGAGCACCTAGGTGTGATGGAATCTGCTCAGAAATGCTGAAAGTGGAGGAAATTGAAACGCCAAACTATTGTGTAAGATTTTTCAATACATCTGGAACAAAGAAGAAATCCCGCCGGAGTTGAGAAAAGGGTAATATTGTTAAATTAGCAACGAAAGGAGATTTAGGAAACTGTAACAACTAGAGAGGTATCACATTACTATCAGTAGCTAGTAAAATATTTAGCCTGATTATTCTTAAAAGAATGATTCAAGCACTTGATAGTATAATAAGGCAAGAGCAAGCAGAATTCAGAAAGGGGAAATTATATATTGATCACTTCTTCACGCTGAGTCAAATAATTGAACAAAGTTACGAACGGAATAGTGAAGTTTATATGACTTTTGTGAATTTTGAAAAAGCCTTTGATAGCCTGCATAGGGAATCATTATGGAAGATTTTGCGTCACTATGGTCAGGTTCTCTTTCTTAATGCGCATACAAATTCTTGGGGACTGAAGAGCTTTTTCATTTTACCTTTTTTTTTTTTTAAATTGTCTTACTTTTTATTGGTTTTCCTTAGTTCTCTAATCACTTCTTCTCATACTCTAGACCTGCAGATTTAGCTTTCCCCGGCAAAACTATCAGTCAGCAGGGTTGCTGCTTGTTTGCCGTTGAAAATTGTCCCACCATCTTCAATGACACTGCTGGCATGGCTGGTATGTTTTGTGGGGCCATCTCTGTCTAGCCTGTATATTTCATAGCCTCTGAAAAGCGACAGCCTGTATTTAAATGAGTTTCCCCCGCACCCATCTTCAGCAACAAGTGAACAATTTAAATGCCGGTGATATCAATAACAGTCTCGCGCCCAAGACATTCCTCTTTTCAGTCTGTGACCCTTAGCTCTACGTAGGTTTTCGTGCAGGAGGTACTTCTTGTTTGCAGCTACTCTGAGATATGACCTTGCCTGGAGAACTTTAGACCTATCTGCAACAGTAGGCAGTGCAAATATATTTCGCATACATACTACGTGGTGTCTCTTGTGAATCCCAGAATTATCCGCATGGTTTCATTCTGTGTGCGTTCAAGTTTCATCAGCTGACTCTTTGATATGGTAAGCATTCCAAGTCCATAATCTATTACCAACAGGATCACATGCTCGAACATTATGAACAGCATTCTTTGTTCCATGTCAAATGCTGCCATAATTGTGAGAGCACTGAGTTTTTTTTTTTTTTGTTGTTGGACATATTACCGCAACTGCTTTCACGTGATCCCTGAAGGACAGGCTTCTATCGAAAATGATGCCCAGGTAACTCAGTTTTTGTTTTGTTTTTGGGATGTTTCTGTTATTGATGTTGAGGCCTAGAACATTAGCTCTTACAATTCTATTGTCCGAGAGCACTATAAACAGCCTGTTTTTTTTAAAGCTGATGACAGCAGCCATCTCTGGACACCAGTCAGTTACTTTGTCTACAGTTGCCTGTGGCTATTGGGCTGTCTGTTGCCTATCACTTACCTGCCTATATGCAAGAACAGCATCTACAAAGGTCAATATCCTACAACACCTGGTGCTTCAAGTTCTGCAATCCTGCTTGTAGTCACTTTGAAATGTTGTGTTGAAATTGCAGAGCCTTGGGCTAGTGAGGGGGGGGGATATTAAAAGGTTCTGAGGTTAATGTACCCAGGCCACACGAAGGGCCACCACACGTAAATGCAGGACAGCTGCTATCCAGTTTCCAAGCCAGGGACAAACCTCCTTCTCCATGAGCACAGATATCAAAATATCATAAATGATTCTGTTGTAGGCATCTTGAAGTCCAAGTGTTGCTAGTCTTCTCCTGTCTATTCTGGAACCCCTCATAAACATCAAAGGCAAAAGTAGCTGCATTTGACCAGGTATCTTTGCTTGGCTGGTAATTACCCCAAACTTCTGGCATCTTTGCCTGCTTTTGTAAGTGGCATTAGATACATGTGTGCCAAAACCTGTCAAATAAAGCTGTTCTCATGCTCTGGTTGAAGTAAAAAGCCATCTCCCTCAAGTCTTTATCATTCATGCTCCTTAAGTGGGCATACGTGAATTAAACTGGCCCCGGCGCAGTGTCCTTTGCTTTTTGCAGTTCATATTTTATTTCCTTCACTGTAAAGATATCTTGAAAATAATTATCATTTATAGTGTTAGACAATAGGACTGTTAAAACACGGACTCTCTTAAAAGAATCAGCCCAGAAAATGGTACTAACTATTAACTAAAATAAAACAGAATACTTGACAATAACTAGACAGGAAAAGGATATAAACTTCAGCTACATACAAGTCGATAACATAAAAATCAAACGAAAGGAAACATATGCTTCCGTCAGTACTTGCTGATGGCCAGGTAGGGCGTTAGAAACTTTACAAACAAATCAGACGCTTTGCTTGATACAAATACTTCTCCGCTCTCCATGCATACAATTTCTTCGCCCAAACGAGACTGTCCACATGCTCTGTCTAAGGCATTATATAATCTACTGCCGCCCACATTATTATTACGCCCAAATACGACTTTCTCGTGTTCTCTGATTCGCACGGGTTTCACTTGGTCAACATTTTCCCCGTGCATCTCGGCTTTGTACACGTTACATTTAAATATCTTATTCATATTCATGACCTGACGTCATTGCCTCTGTAACATAATTTATCAGGGAGAACATGGTTCACTACAGTCTAGACATAAAGGATACTATGCCCTTCAACATCTGCTAAAGTCAAAGTGTCTGTCACGCAACACCAAGATCAAAATATATAAAACGTTGATTAGACCAGTTTGGAGCACAACTAGAAGAGATACAGCCTTATTACAGGTTCTCAAAAACAGAGTCTTACGAAGAATCTTTGGACCCATCAAAGATGCAAACAGCGGGAAATGGAGTGTGAGAAGCAACAGCAAAAAAAAAAAAAAAAAAAGGAAGAAGAAAAAAGATGCAACAACAAAATGATCAACTTTATGTAACATTTAGAGAACTGAATACAACCACAAAAATAACCAGTGTAGCAGAACAAGATATGACAAGAAACACATACCCGGTCCTGATGAGACACGGTGCGCGTTTGTGTGGTACAGAGAATTCTATTTAGACTGTGAGTGAGGGCACGAATCATGCTGTACTAATTGGCAGGCCAGGCGGAATACTGTCTCTGGTTTGATCATATTATTTGACCTGTGGCTGGCCCTGATTATGCAGGAAAAACATAGCTCGCAAACGTAATGGGACATCTTGCCACATGTTCATGTCCCAAGTGTCCCGTGATCGTTCTTGAATCTGGGTTTGTGAAAAGGAGTTTCCCTTAGCAATAACGTATTTGCTATGTGTACGTAAATATCTTAAATGTATCTATTGAACACAAGAGGCTTATTGTTTGAAGTTTCCCTATCTAATTTGACCACTTTCTTCAGTAAGTGTACGCTCGTGAGGCGGGACATTGTTTGGAAGCAAGCTCAGGTATGTTTTAATTTAAGAGGTCAAGTTTTGATTTTGTAAGGTGCATTGTGAACATGACAGTAATCGTATATTTGAACAGATCAGTAGACACTGGGTGGATATTTAAATATGTCCTCATGCTAACAACTATTTCCATTTTAGCTGTACATAAATACATTCAACAGAAGGTGTTTCGTGCTTAATATTCTAACACGTGACACCTAAATATCGTTGTTCAACACAATGTCACACTTCCAGTCTTAGACATTGTCAATAACGACGAAGGAGAAACGGGACAATTTAACAACAAAAATAATAGGACTGAATAATTTCAAAAAGAGAAGAAACGTCAATATCCAAAAGAGAGTTACAAGGTCACACAACTAACACTTCTCCACCTTCAGGACTCATAGCGTTGGTCATCAAACACCCCCATCCCCCTTTTTTTCCTTCCCCCACCGTTTCCGCCATTCACAGTCTTCTGTCACACGTCCTCCCTATCGTTGTTGACAAAACTGTTCTTTCAAGCCATGGTGCTTAATTGTTCAACGTATTTATTTTTGGCGTCTTCTTGTTCCCGGCCCCCTTCTTAAACTTTCCTGTTCTCCCTTTTCTTATAACGTGCGCCCAGTCTACACAAGAAACAAAACTAAATCAGTAACTGTAGTTCCGATGGCATCTCAGTGAAGAATATCTATAGTACTTATAATACTACCGCGGCTCTCCTAAGGAATAGTAACAATAAAATGTAAAGGTTTCTTCACCAGTCAGTGGCGCTTCAGGCACGCGAGACTAGACATATTTTTTTTTATAAAGTTTCGATTGATGATGTTGTCAACATCACGCCGGCCGTCTTTACTTCTCAGATTTGACAGGTATCCTGTTAAGGTTGAGTGGAAGCATGGTAGGCAAGTTCATGTCTGAAAAAGAAATTCCCTTCCAGACCGATCTAAACGCAACTTCTCCACCACAGGCGAGCGTATGGCCGCTACACCACGATGTCTCTCCTGATGTTAATAGAAATCGACATTTCGTTGGAAAAAGATATCCAGGTCAAGTGTAACACCTGAAACCGACCCGTCATCACTGGGCTGTATTCAGATGAGTCGCTGAAAGACGTTTTAATGTCATAGGAAGAAATGCAGGGACTTTTTAAAAAAATAACACGATGGTAAACATCCAACAGTCGAATAAATGTAAATACAGGGATCATTAGTGGAGTTAGTTTGGTGCGGGAAACACGCTTAGACAAACACTCATTTTGTCTTTGGTTGGAAATAGAAAAAAATAAAATATGATTAGGTGACCTAATTTTGGACCTTTTTGTAAAATATGCGTTGTGTAAGGTTTTATTATATATAGTATTTTTTATGTAAGGTACTTTATTTATGCTATTTTTAAGGACGGTATTTTATTATGCTGTTTTTGTGTAAACTCTTTTACAAGAATCAGCTAAAGAATGGGACTAATTATCAGTTAAGATAAGGCAGAATACATGCTAAAAACTAGACAGGGAAAGGATTTAAACTCCGGCCACATACAAGTCGATAATATGAAAATAAAACGAACGGAAATATATAAGTACTTGGGTGCAAACTCTAACTGCTTCAAAATGCTGAGAGAAAAAATACACTCTAGAATACAATCTGATAATAAAGTAAACTATACCCTTCATCTGCTAAAGTCAAAGTATCCGTCTCGCAACACCAAGATCACAATATGTAAAAAGTTGATAACACCAGTCGTTGTATTTGGCTCTGAAATTTGGAGCACTGAAAGAGATGAAGCCTTATTGCATGTATTCGAAAACAGTCTTACGACCCATCAAAGATGCCAACAGCGGGGAATGAAGAGTGAGAAGCAACAAAGAAACCTATAATCTGTTTAAATCACCATTGATCACCTCTTACCATGAGGGCTAATAGACTAAAATAGTTGGGGAATTTTGAGAGAATGTCAGATGACATAGAGGTGACAACTGTATATAAAAGAAACTGAATGATCGTAAACTGCTAGGCAGACCAAGAAGATGATGGAGAGATAATGTCCAGACACACCTGCAAACACTTGGTGTCACTAACTAGAAGTAGAAGGACAACTAGAGAGACGAATGGAGGCGGGTGACATCTGCAGCAATGAACCTCAAGGGCTCGAAATGCTGAAGAAGAAGATGTTTTTGTGTAAGGTATTTTATTTATGGTAATTTTATGTAAGGTATTTTGTTTATGCTATTTTTGTAAGGTATTTTCTATATTGAGTATAAAAGTGCATGAGGCGGAAGAGCTGGCGAGAGACCGAGTTTCTTTCGGGCAGACGTTGATGAGAGCGACGTTCTGTGGGGAGGTACTTATGAACCTGATGTGTCATCAAGAAAACTGCTGTAGAAAAGCATGATTCATTTTGAAACTGTTGATGAAAGGATTAGTCGGGTTGATGAGTAGGGTCTAAAACACACACACACACACGCACACACACACACACACACTCACACACACACACTCACACACTCTCTCACACACACACACGACACAAATAAACCAACATGGAAATCACATTTTGATAAACAATATAAATTTATCAAACATACTATGAGGTAGACGTTATATCAGCGACCACTTCCTGGTTGATACAAAATTAAAAATTAAGCTTTAGAGATCCCGTTTCACTAAGCCGCAAAAGCCACACCCAGAGTTTGATAGAGAAAGAACACGAAAAATATTAAACACATTTTTTTTTCCGTGGATTTCTGTATTTATTTGTCTTACGCTTCTCGCGTGGTGTGGGTGATTTATTAATCCATTTATAAGTACCAGCCACACGATCTCCTTCTTGATTTCTTCTTCTCCTTTTTTTCGCAAATCTTCTGCTGTAATAAATCTCCAGTTTGATCAGGCTGCATTCTCAGTAGATGTGGGAACCATTTCATTCTTTGACATGATTCACAAGCGATCTTATTCCACATTTACCTCTAATTCTGGTATTCGTAACCCTGTTCCTTCTAGTGTTTTTAGTGACTACGGAGACAGTGCATTTCACATGAAGTCATTTTCTGTTCTACTGTTGTATTAATTGTCCATGATTGGCACTGATAGCATAAAGTGGAAATAAATTTGCTGTTTTGAGCGAAATAAGACATTCTGGTGTCTAAGACGTGGGATTAGCTGGTCGGTGACAGCGTTTGCCTTCTGTAATCTGACTTGCAACTCTTTATCGAGCCTCTGTCGAGTCTGCCATCTTCTGTAATTATGCTTCCTAGATCTTTGAATTTTCGTTCTTGTTTGATCGTAATATCATTAACATGAACTTTCGTGATCTTATGTTTTCTGTCTATTTTAATTACCTCAGATCTCGCAGTGTTTTTTCGCCATATCATATTTGTGCAGGAATCAATATAGTATTGTGAATTCTGTTCTTGCTGATGTGATAGACATTGATTATCTGGAAAAAAAAGAGCATTGATTTTTTTCAGTGTCTGAGTAATTCTATCCGTGTAAGTATTGAAAAGCAATGGTTAGAGGACGCATCCCTGTTGATACCTGATGAGATGGGAAACCAGTCTGTCATTTCTTCTGTTGTTCTTACGGAGAACTTACTTTTTTTAATAAAGAGCCATGATGTTACCCAACAGCTGATCTTGAATATCATAATCTATATCTCATCAAAATCTTAGTTTTGTTTTCCAACGATCCGATTTTTTTCGTTGCCGCGTTCCCGGCACGGTTTTTTTTTTTTGAAAATTTCCATTGGTGGGTAAACTTCAACTGTTGACCTCAGAAATCTGCATGAAGCTGTCGTTATGGCAACGAAGAGTGTTGACAGGTTGTATGGAAATGTACAGATGTTGGCATTCCTTCAGTGAGGTAGAGAATAGCAGTCGGTGGGTTTGAGCTTATAGTCACAGTAACTGCCTTGCCTGCAAGATTAATCTGCTCATATTAGCAGCAACAGTAGCTGTAACAGAATAGTGGTTGTTGTGGTTGGCCAGTTTGTTACAACGTCGGGCAGTCATGCGTTCTTGGCGACAGCACTAGCAATACGGCGCCAAATTCTCTGGCTCACGACCACCTGTCTACCCAGATCAAGAAAGGTGGTTAAAGGCAGTTGCGACATTTCTTTTAGTTGTTGTTGTGGTGCTGGTTGTAGTAGTAGAACTGGTACTTGATTATTGGTGTTGTAAATATTACACTAGCCGCAATACTTCTCATTACAATTCCTGCTATCAATTTCAGCCTGGGTGGATAGGGATGACAAGGTCAAGTGAAAAAAATATCATTTGTTGCGAATAAGTTGGTTATTTAGAAGAACAATAGTAAGCTTTACTTTCAGCTCTTTAAGAATACAAACAGCTTTAGCATGTGATCCAAAAAATAAAAATAAAAATTAAAAAATTATTTTTAGTCTCTATAATACAATTTAAATGATCACTTATTTAAAGACATAATTATATTTTGCGTGTTCTAGAGCCGGCAAACCAGACTATCTCTATATCTGCGCAGATACTGATTGCGAAATTAACCAAATTAGACACGTGTGCTTTCTATTTTCTTTCTTTTCCATTTAGCCAAACGGAACCACAGCAACGGGTGGCCTGGTACAGTTCGTCTTTTAGAATATTCCATAGTTTGCATCTGTTGAGTTGATCAAATACTTTCGATACCTATCTGAGACTATAAGATACTCTCAGCGCTATGACTAAACAGACTTAAGCCATAAGCGAGAGATATTCTATGTGACTACAAGGCTCGCTTCATACAGAACAGACCCATAATCGATAAATAATCTTTTTAATCTGAGAAAATTCAGATATACTTACAGTTTGTGTGGATTTTAGAAAAAGGCTTACGATAACGTACATTGGATACTTTGTCGAATGCTTTTCAGGACTTTGTAATAATACAGAAGTTAATCAGAAATGACCAGACTATGTACCGAAGATACTTACATGTGGTGAATCAGTAGCCAGACAATCAGACGGTGACTGTGTTTTAAAACAAAGTGATGGCCTATCCTAGGTTATTTTTAGCTTGGTCCTAGAAATTCTAAAGATGGTAAAAGAAGATTGTGCTATAAGAGAAACAGCAAGAGTGCTTTGTTGCGCAAATAACATAAATATATTAGGAGTCAATCGACTAGAAACAACCAAAAACAGCTAACAATGACATCAGTTATTAACCAGGATGACAGATAATAATAATAGCATAAGAGGGAGGGGATAACAACTTTGGACAAAAGCAAAAAGGTAATCTGAAAAAAAAAAAAAGAACACAAACAAAGAACAGAAACTTACAAGAACCGGAACAGACATTTCAGCTGCACCGACATATTAGGAAAAGACACACAATCTAGAATACAATTTAGAAATCACGTATTCTTTGCCCTGCAGCATCTGTTAAAATTAAATCTCTCCAGCACCGCCAAGATTACAGTAAACAAAGACTGCTTAGACCAATTGCCTTATTTGTTCTGAAATCGGGAATACACCTAAAAGAGACGAATCCTTAAAAAGTTTTAGAGGTAAATCTTTGGCCCTATCAAAATGCAAATAGCGAAGAATAGAGAGCGAGAAGCAACATTGAAGCTTATAAACCTTTTTAAATCATAAAAAAATTACTGGATTCGTTAAAGCTAACGAATTGCAATGCTTGAATATGAAGAAAAAAAGCAGATAACAGAGATTATAAACTTTGCACAAAAGAGCTGAATGAGAGTAGACTACGAGGGAGACAAGAAAAGTGTGACGAGATGATATAAATACAGACCTACAAACATGTCATCAACTGAAAAGAGTAGTGGCAGAGATTGATGAAATCGGGTGATATCTGCTTCAATGTACCTCAGAGGCTCTGAATTCCGATGAGAAAGAAATATCTTTATATACTTGTATACCGACAGAACACATTAGACAGGCAACAACAAATGTATAATCAATATATTTTCCACACAAGACCCTATACTTGCGGAAGGAAAAACCAACACACATTCTTTGGGAACGAAGAGGAGAGTGATAAAGTTTGTAGTAACAACAATAAAGTTAAAGAAGAAGAAATCCTGGCAGACTAAGAGCAGTTTCTGATCTTTGCTTGAACAAACATGAACTTTTTACGTTTTCCACCACAAGTAGAGCATAACTGGCCTTTTATTCATGCTTCCTAATCTGTGACACGCGCTGGTTTATGCTAGAGCGGTCTCAGGTTATTGTTGTGAGCGTTCGGCGACATTGCGTATATCAGGGAGTTCATGTACGACATGACTTTAGTTCAGTTGTCAGCGTTGACGAGCGAGAATGAGAACAGCGTTACTTTTCTGCAGGAAGACGGGTTTTTCTGGCCACCTGAAAATGTTAACAACTGTAAAATAATGGGCAATAGTATGGACTCTCGTTGGACGTAGGCTGAGGCTGGGGGTTAGGGCTAGTTGTAGATATTGTGGGGTCGGTAAAAGTGGTCAGATCGTGTAATATAGAGCATTGGATACAGCCGGTGATAGTATCAAAGACAATATAATGCGACAAGGGTCCTAGCCTGCACTCTCTAGTGGGAAGTAGGCTGAGGCTTTGGGGTAGGGGGTTGGGGTTAGAACCAGTTCTAGACTTTCTTGTGTAGTTAAAAGCGATCACATCGTGTAATATAGTATACGTGTCATCGCCTGAGAGACCGTCGAAGACAGCGCTACGTGACACCCCCGTAACATAGATTAGAGCGTGTGAAAGGTCAGGATACACGAATGAAAGGCCAGTTACGCTCTTTTTTTTTTTTTTATTGGCGGAAAACGTAAAAACAACTAGAACATAGGTGTAAGGTTGGACATGGATAATTTCCTATTTAAAAACTTAAAAAAAAAAATTAAAGAATTATGGACACTCCCCGCACACATAGCACACTCACGCATATATACATGTATGTGTGTGTGTGTGTGTGTGTGTGTGAGTGTGTGTGTGTGTGTGTGTGTGTGTGTGTGAATAAAAATATTTATGACCTAAACAATGTTTTAAATGTATCCTCTAAATGTATTTTTTTAGCCCTGGATTACTTATACTTGACGAACAGCATCAGCTTTACCAAGCCAATACTTTGTGAATAAGAACGTTGCAGAATCTGGACCTGGATTCATTGAATCATCTTAGTAAGGCAGCATAAGCATTTCTGTCCGTCACTCAGAAAGTCACCATTTACGGCGTTTTTTCAAGGATATCAGTCATCAGAACCCATTCTTCCTCGGAAATTTGGACAATAAACCGATTTCAGTGGGCAACCAATAGTTCTGTAGAAGGCGAAACAGATCCTCCATAGGGACATTACCTGCCCAACTCATTCAGGGATCTTACCTACCCAAGCCACTGAGCAATTTCCATTAGTTTATTATTTGGTAACTAGTAGTCTTGTAGAAATGAGATTATAAACTCAGTGTCTTATAGTAAACATGTTGAAGAAACAACTAAGTGATCGACAAGGCAATGCTCCTTTAAATGGAGCTGCGGAACCAGCCAACTTCGGAGTGGCCGATAGTGGCGAAAATGGTGACGTTTCTAGAGTTCTAGCAGACAGCTCAGAGGATCGTGTCCGCGCCACCTGGGATTCTAAGATGCAGTACTTCTTTATGGTGATCTCGTACGCGGTTGGTCTGGGAAATGTATGGCGATTCCCATATCTGACGCAGACACATGGTGGGGGTAAGTAAAACACTGGGTTTTTGTCATTTCTTTCTGTGATCTCTTTGATACGATGTTTATGTCCAAAAATCCACTATACAGCGGAACTCCAGTTTGTGTCAATAATCCGCTCCTGAGGGGAGAAAGAATATTAAAAGGGACGGAAATCAAACTAAATTTTCCCCGAATTACCAAAAATGCTTTAACCCGCGTCAAGCCCCGAATTTTGCCTATCTGTTGGCTAGAGGAGGCCGGATACCATTCTAACTGGAAAGGCCGTACCCCTAAAATTATCGTTACCCAGAAGCAATTAAGCGAGTCAACTGATTGATGAAACCCTAAGGTAATCTTGTGTGAAATTTGAATAATTTCACTTATTGCGTTACAAAGATGAAGAATTTCGGAATGGTGAGTATGTATGTTCCTTGTAGTAGCTATGCGTTTATTTATTTTTGAACATTATAGTAATCATACTGCGAAACGTATGGTACTTTGGGACTTTCTTTACAAATTTGCTTTTACTAGTATGTTTATCGCTTCTTGGAAACTGAAACTGTGATGTCTGATTCTATGGTAAGCACCCCAAGATGGACTAGTTGATCTTTAGTATCTGCTGTTCGTAGATAATTTGCAGATATAATTGGCATGAGCAAATCGATGCTGTCACTTGGATTGGAAGATAGATCAAACAATAAGAGATGCCCTCTGTCTTCACTGATGGGTCGTGCCTGCTTCAATTCCGACGTGGCAGTAATGTTTTACCAACGTGGCACAATTCAACCTCATGTACTTTACTTGTTTTTTTACTACGATTTATCATTAGTAGTATATTATCTGTGATACTTTACACAACAGGGATATTGAAAATACTGCATGTCTACTTGCGACATGTGAGCCCAATTCAGATAAGAAACTATAGCCTTTATGAGGATTTGACCACACGTCCACAGGACTGTTATGTAAGCTTTCTAATCATTGTGCTACGCTAGTTGTCTTTAGAGTTAGTTTGTTGTAAACATGTGGATGCGTCATATAATTTACTGTAACCTTTATTATCAATCTCACTAAGTGCAGTTTGCGATATCACAATGTAAGTTTGACAATGAAGGTGGAGGCAGTCTCTGCTGCCTTTAGCTGGCTTGCGAATCAGCCGTACACACATGCCGTGATTGTAACTGACTCACAAAGTATGTTGAGAAAGTTGAAGACAGACATGCTTAGTGCAGAGTGGTAAGCATCATTTCGGAGGTCCCGGGTAGTTAGCATCCTTTGAATATTTCCTCCAGGTCAGGCGAGTGTGTTGGGAAATGAGCAGCAGGACAGATTGGCCGGCTCTGCACCACTTGGTGATGAATTGATGCATGATAAGCTAGAGATTGTGAGCGTCCTTTGGGAGCGAGTGAACAGTGCTAAGGCGCAGATAGATCATTATGGCATGAGGAGAATGGCGCTGCGAGGTGTTACCAGATGATCTAGTCGACACTCAACACTCAGGGGACGGATGCGACGGATAGACGGTTACTGGCGCCATCGGCATCGGAAATCTTCGCTTGCTGCTGAAGATGGGGACGGAATACTTATGGGGGTCTCCCAAGTGATGTGATGTCGATACTTAATTCAACATATTGGCCATGTAATACCTGGTCAAAGTAAAGTATTCTTATGTTAGATTTTAGTAGATGACCTGAATTGCAACACAGTAAAAGATAAGATAGGTTTTGTAAAGATCATGAGAAATAACTGTAATTAATTTAAACGGAGAACAAGTTACTCATTTTTCACCCAAAAAAAAAAAAAAAAAAAAAAAAACTCACCAGCGGAAGTGTATTTTTACATAAAGATGTCATCATCATCATCATCAGGTGCCTTGCCGACTGGCGTGGGCGATCATGCCTCTCCATAATCTGCGATATTCTGCAACATGTATCAGTTCGTGTGCCGACACACCTCCATGCCATGCAACAAGACTGTCAAGCATCTTCTCTCGTTGTCTTCCTCTATCCCTTTTTCCACAGATCTTTCCAGTGGTCACAACATGTTCTATTTTCCCTCTTCTCATAACATGGCCGAAAAATGATGACTGTCTCCTTCTGATGTCTGTGATAAGTTGTCTTCGGGCTCTCGCCTCTTTCAAAACCTCTTGGTTGCTCTTTTTGGCTGTCCAAGGTATTCTAAGCATTCTTCTGTAAAACCACATCTCTGAGGCCTCTAAAAATTGTTTGGCCTGCCTACCGATTGTCCAGGATTCACATCCATATGTTAAAACTGGATGTATGTAGCAAGCAAGAATTCTTTTTCTAACTCTCAATGACAAGGATATATTGCACAAGATGTTTTTCATTTCATAAAATGCAGTTTTTGCCTGTCCAATTATGTTTCTTATTTCAGTTATGCATCTTCCATCTGATGTTATCAATGTGCCCAGATACTTTAATTTCTGTACTTGTCCTAAAATAACACCATTGACGTTTATTACACATTTAGGAATAATTTGTTTCTTTCATACTACCATTACTTCTGTCTTCCCATTATTCAAACTGAGGGCCATTCTTCCACTTTCTAACACCACAATGTTTATCATTTCCTGTAGTTCTTTCAGACTTGTTGCTATCAAGACTGTGTCACCAGCATAACGTAAATTGTTTATATTGTGCCCACCAACCACAATTCCGGGCATATCAATTAAATATCTCATTATTTATTCACTGTATATTGAAAACAAATCAGGTGACAGCACACATCCTTGTCGTACGCCCCTCTTTATGCTTTGAAATGTACCTAAACAGTTGTTTATTCTTAAAGCTGCTGTTTGCTGCCAATACATATTCTTTATTATTCGTAGATCTTTCCCATCAATGTTTAATTTTTCTAATAGTTTGATTACTTCTTCATGCTTTACACGTCAAATGCTTTTGTATTGTCTATGAAGCATAAGTACAAATCAGTCTTTACTACATAAAGATGTACGTTAAATAATTATAGAGATCTCCGGACTACAAATCACAAAAGCATAATGTTTATATAAGTACACACATTACATTTACACCATTTCTGCATGGCATGAAGGTTCACACAGAACGAATACAAGGACGAATTCACGAGGAAGTGCAAGTAGCAGAAAAATCGGAAAGGATGAAGCATCAGCCAATTTTGAAATTGAGTCTATTTATACTTGAAAAGTATTTAAGTATACAGTACATCCAAAGGTCGGCTCTGTGGCTAATCGATGCGAACGCTTCGTAATGCCGGGTTCGATCCCAGCTGCGGGCCATGCGCCTTGTGCTGGTTTGGACAGTGATATCAAGAAAGCCGACCATCCAGGAAGCAATGACAAACTACTGGACGTAAATTTGCCCAGAAAAACCACACAACAGCCAACGGCTGTTGAGGTTGGTTCTGCAACTTCCTGTAAAGGATACGCAACTAACAACATCCAAAGGCAATAAATAAACTTCCAGAACATTTTGCTGGCAGACTAAACTCCCTAAAGCAGATACAATTCGATTTAACTGGTGCATTCAGTTTGTTGAAATAAAAAGCTATTGAAGTATCATCAACGCTTTCTAAACACTACATTTTATTAACCTGAAATATTGTTTCTGGAGATGCAAGTCGTCAATAATTGACAACAATATCTCATTCTTGTAGCACTGTGAAGCATAGGATAGATTACCTTGTAATAGACAGAGAAAAACATGTCTTTCAAATTGTTAAAATATCACATTGAAGTGACAAGGTGTTGCTAGCTTACAGTATAGTATGGATTTGTGGATAAATGTGATTTAAAAGAAGAAATACTTTTATCCAAACATTTACAGACAACATCAACAGCCTGTAATGTGTTTTTTCAAACCACTGATACTATATTTCCAAGAAAGTGGACTATCATGTGAACCAATAGAGGATGTTTGTACAGATGATGCTCCAGCTATGATAGGTTCTTGTTGTGTGTTTCTGAAGCTGGTAACAAACCATATTCGCACATCATTGTAACACTGTGCAGTTCACAGACAAACCCTTGCAGCCAAAACTTGGACGCAAGATCTTAACGATGCACTAAAAATAGCTGCACTGGCGGTGAATTTGGTTAATCAAGCTCATTTAACACAACGCTTTTTCATACTCTTTGTGATGGTCTTCAAACCGCACACACAGATCTACTTTACCATACGACGGTCCGTCGAATTAGAGTTTTTAGAATTACTTGAACATAAACTTTAAATAAAAAACAAAAAAACTTTCTTGTTAAAAACAAAATGAGTTTTAGAAACGAAGAACTGAATCCTAGAACACCCCCCGCCCCCTCCCCACCCAGTCCTTTTTTCGTCTTAATGACCTGTTGGAAAATGATAAGTTGGAAAAATAATGACTTTGCAGTTAAAACTCAGTCACATTTAGATTTGCTGGTTGATGAGTGCAATCTCCTTTATTTTAATTCGATTGTTTTTGGGTATGATCTATCATTTGATGACTGGTATTGGAAGCTAGCAGGAAATCTTGTGATAATTGACATTTTTATAGCACGCCTTTTTAAGAAGAAGAAACTGAGGTGAAGTATAGTTCAAATGCGAAAACTATACAATATTCTTACAAACGCTATGATGTCAACGTCAAACATGGACACAGTTTTCAGAGGACAGAAGGAAAATAGTTCGGATAGAAATGAAATGTTTACGTACTATGCTTGATGAAACGAGGACAGATCGACCTAGGAATGATAATATCAGAAGGAGAGTCGGCACAGAATCAATACTGAACTATATAGGTAGACAAAGAATCAAATGGTTTGGCCATGTAGCAGGACAGGCAGCAATCAGGGCACCTCAGAGAGCAATGTTATACAGATGCAGCGGGAAAAAACAAACAGAGGTCGATCCCGCAGAATATGGACCACACAAATATAAGAGGCACTGAAAGATACTTTATACTGAGCAAACGTAATGGCCCGTTTTTAGAGATCTCTTCCTGCCACGAGGCATTCCCGGAGTAAAGAATAGAAAAAAAAAACGTAATTTTGATTAATGTATATGCTTTTATTATTTTTAATTTTGCCTCCAAGTCTTAAGTCTTAAGATTTGGTTTGTTTCTGTCCACCTTTTGTTTAACCATGTTGTTAACGTTTTGGGGGTGAGGAGATTATCGAGGAGCGATTGCCATTAATTTTGGTCTAAAAATCGGATGTGTTGAGTCGAAGTTGTTTTTTCGCACAGCACTTTCAGAGCGAATGCAAACGACGAAGAATAGAAGAACACAACTCAAGCCGATTTTTTTGTTTTGAAGTATAGCAGGAGTTTGCAGTGTTTTTTTAAAAAACTGAATGAGGTAACATTATCATGACAACCCTCCTTAGTTGCCTACCACGATATACATATTATTGTACTACTTAACCCCGTACCCCTTTCATCCCGTATGGGTCCCTGTAGAGCAGTGGCCTCCGGACGCAATTTTCTGCAACCACTTTGAGTTGTTTCGGCCTGTGGGGCCAGGCCAATGGGAATAAAAAGAGAGGTGCTCACCCCGGTGAGGATTCAAAAGCATGATCACAGTCTGGTAGGAAAGTGTGCTGTGCTTTCTCTATTTAGGCCTCTCACATGCAGTTGTTCGTCCATCACAGGTGATGATGACTAGTGCTTTCCTTTAAAGGTGACTGCTTTAGGTTTTGTGAGTGCGTAGATGGTTGATAAAGCCAATTCTAGCACTGAAAGTTCTTGAGCAGCGTGAACAGGGAATTGAAGCCGCATCTCTCCGGTGATTTGCGTCAGTGTCTTTTTCTGGCTTGTCTTTTTTTGAATTGCTGAAGCAGTTTCAGCTGCTTCATTGGCAACAGCTCCTCGAGAAAGAGAGAAGAGCCAGGAAGAGCGGTCACATGCAGCAACTACCCAGGTTTAAGGATCAATACAGAAGTCTTTCTGTGAAGTCTTAGGTCTGTCATTGAAAAGTTTCTTTTGTCCACATTGAAAGAATTTTTCTTTTAGTGGCACACCATAGCCTTCACGTCGATAGATCATTGAAGGAAGCAACAACAACAACAACAACAACAAAATGGACGCGTTGGATCGGCCATCAATGCTGCAAGATGGAACCACAGTAGAAATATCATGCACTTCTGGAAAACTCTCAACAAACCTAGAGCAGAGCAGCAAGCAATGATTGATGCAACTAAAGTGCTTGAGGAAAGGCAAATTAAAAACAGCAAAATTGTTTTCCTCTATGACTGCATGTCAGTCGTCCAGGCGACTCGGAGGGATCCACGAGACAACATTGAGAGAAGAACTGACCCACATACTTTCCGAAAACAATCAAATCGTTCTCTAGTGGATCCCAGCTCACTGCGGCATGCCAGGAAATGAGTTAGCAGAAAGACTTGCAAAAAAATGGAATAAAGGAGAAACAAAACATCCATTCATTGTCATTACCAGAAATAAACACTTATCAAGAGCAAATACAAGGAATTGTGGAGTTAGGCATAGAAGACTTCACAATTTTGCTCTTTACAATTTTCCTGCAGCTGCCTTATCGTATCAATGGTGCCTCGATCTTTCCGGAAGCCACACTGTCTCTCAGGCAAAAGACCTTGATCAAAGTGCTGTAAGGCGGGTCATGATGATTCTCGCTAGCAATTTCCCTGCTACAGATAATAGAGAGATGCCCCTATGGTTGTCGCAGGCTATGCGATTTCCTTTTCACTTCTATAATTGGGCAGTTTAAGCATCCTTTAGGTCTTGTCGGACAGTCTCACTTTGCCATATAAGCTGGAAGATATGAAGCCTCTCCACAAAAGTTGTATCACCTTCCTTGTAAATCTCAATTTGTATTGGATCAGCTCCTGGAGCTTTACCGTTTAAGAGATGACGAAAGGCATTTGTCGTCTCAGCCAGGATAGGTTAGTCGCCGAGTGAGTTGTTTATGGTAACTAAGGCAAGCGTTCTTCTTCTTCTTCTTCTTTCGTTCGCCTGAAATAAGTTGTCTATATCAGCAGTTTTGTCTCTTGTATAAATTTCACTGTCGTTGTTAGTTCATTCAGTGGTCCATAGAGTTTACGTTCCACTATTGTTCTTTCTGGCCAAAAGATTTGCCTTAATGTGTCAGATTCGGTGCAGTCCTGGAGAACATACTTTGCTGTCTGGGGCACATTTCCACAGGTGCACATGACTGATACACCTATCTTGAATTTTGTGTACATGTGGTTACGTAATCGGTTGTGCCCTGTTCTGAGGCGGAGGATAATGACTTGTTCTGGTCTGTCCGTAATAAAATAGTCGTCTTGTGCTTGGGCTGGTGGTTTTCTGATCGATTTAATGATTCTTTTCTTTTGGTGGTATGTGACTGGTACATCCGGCTGCTCTTTTGTCGCACCTTCCCACGCCAGTTGATCAGCTTTCTCATTTCCAGGCACGTTACAATGAGATGGTATCCACTGTATTACGACTCTTCGCTGAAGGCTGAGTTGTGTCAGCAGTGTTTGCAATTCTGGTAGTTTCCTAGACTGGAGTGCTTCAAGTACTGATTTAGCATCTGTCAGCATTACCACATACTGTGAGCCAAGATTGGTATTTAGCAGTTTCTCTGTTGCTATCTTGATAGCTTGAGTTTCTGCTTCATAGTTATGGCAGTACTTCCCGGTTGGTACGCTGGACTTATCCCTAGTACCATCCAGGAATTCGATGTACACTCCAGCACCACCATTTCTAACTGCACTTTCTGCGGACCCATCTGTATAGACTCTGACCCATTGTTCTTGTGGGCATTCTTCATCAATATAACTGAGGGTGGCCATTCTGCGTTGTACACTATCTTGATCTTTCTTGTCAAATATCCCTTTCACATTTGTCTGGATTTGTACTATTTGCATTTTTCTCTCCATGGGGTTTGTTCCGGAATACTTTTAGGTGGGCAACCAATTTCTGGAAGGTCAGGAGTTTGTCTACATAATATTTTTGCTTTGTGTATAAAGCTGCTTCTTTTTAACCGTCCCAAGGCTAGGTTCTTAAATCTATTTTCCATCAGGTGATCTGGCATACTGGGGAACTTTTCAGCTTGTATTTGCAACTTTGTATCTCTGCGTTCTCTTAGTGCCTGTGTTTTCCCAGCTTTCTCCATTTCTAATATGGGCGTTGATTTCATCCCTTCTGTGATGACTCTGATTTTGCACTTTGTCCAACTCCTTTAATGTGGTACTAGATGCTGAACACCATGCAGTTGACCCATATTCCAAGTGTGGAAGTATGCTCTGCTTGTATACTTTATTGAGTATTTTCCCATCGGCTCCCCATGTGGTTCCACTTAGTTTTCTTAGTATTGCTGTCTTCCTCCTGGCTTTGGTTGCTGCCTTGTTGTTATGTTTTCTCCATGTCAACCAGTCATCAAATGTGACTCCTAGGTATGTGGGCTCTTTATCATTTTAGGCAAGCGTTAAATGGCTACATCACTTGTAGGCGATGTTTGGTTCAGGACACTTTCAAAATGCTTTCCCCAGCGTTTAAGGAAGTTCGCATTGTCCGAGATAAGCGTGTTTCCATCGGCACTGAGGAGGGGAGTAGATGCCGAGGATAATTGACCATAGACTGCTCTTAGTGAATCATACAAGTGTTTAATGTCATGCTTATCCGCAAATTTCTGAATTTTGTCTGCTTTCTTGCTCAGCCAGCAGTTTCGCATCTGGCAGAGTTTTAACTGGGTTGAACACAATGGACAGATCTAAGAAACATGCACGAGTAGCTGAATTCATGTTCACAAATTAGTCATTCAAGATGTTTTCATAACGAAATATACTTTAAGCAATTTGTCTTTTGTTCGTTCTCCTAAAATGAAAATTTTAAAAATACGAATGTTGCCTAAGCATCATTAACATTCACTTCCTTCAATTTTCGAGCAGTTTGGATTTCCAACTTTCCTGCCGTGTGGTTAACAAGAGGTCACAAAAATGTCATAGTTTCCTACGTTTCCGTATTTCTCTTGTCCAAGAAGCGGGTTTAATTGTCAAGGAACTTGGACAACATACCCTGGTTTCAATTTTATTATCTCTGTGATTCTTTTGATTAGACACAGAGCTAGCTCTTCTGATGTTCATTTGGTGTATTGATTAGCCGAGACAGTACGGCTGGGTCCGATGTCTGGTTAGATGTGATTATTCAGTAATCAAGGAAACCGTCAGCCACCCAGTGGTTATGTTTACGAGACTGCGAAACTAAATGTAATGATCACCCACACAAGAAAACAATGAAGTAGTAAAAACTCCGAACACGTAATAGACCAGGGCTTCTGAAGTTAGCATATGTGTGGTTGCAGAAACCAGGTTATTTTGTATGGGGGAGGGGCAAAAAAGTAGTGGGGGTGGGGGAAGGGGGTGTAGTTATAACAGTGACTGGATTCTTAGAACAGAACGAGAAAGGGCAACAATAAACGTATTTTATCTTACATCTATAAACGGTGACTAAAAGAACTTGTCCGAGGAATTATATGTGAGTTACAGATGGTAGTGATATCCAAGTCTCTTGTGTGTACATACAGTCACATATCAGCATTAACGTGGACGTAAATATACAGACTATTCAAGACTTTTTGTTGATATTGTTGAAATATGCTTAAGGCGACATAGTAATGTGTACCCGTCAGTCACCCAGTGAGCTGCTTTATGACAGGAATTATGTTTGAGACTTGCGAACGCGATTAGTAATGCAGAGATACCCGCTTCAATTCCAGTTGTGTGAGATTTTACAGCAGACTGCTATACAATGATTTCGACAGTGGTTCGAAAGCGAACAGTTCAGTAAGCATTAGCAAACTTCTGAACGTAAAATTATCCACACACACAAAAATCACACCTAAAAAAAAAAAAAAGCCAACCAGTGCTGGAATGGGTTAAAAAAATCACAAAAAGCCAACTAGTGCTGGAATGGGTTGAAACAAAATCACAAAAAGCCAACCATTACTGGAATGGGTTCAGCCTAATTCTGAAGAGAATAATGCAACTAACTATAGGGACGCCTATAAAATATATCAACACTTGGCAGCCGTATACTGGATAAGCAATTGTTTGCCGGTCCAAGGGTCTTTGGTTCGAATCCGAGTCAATGCAGATTTTCCAACGAACCTGGGCTACCAGGTGGATTCAGCATCAGATGGGTTCCAGGCGTTGTTCTGAGAATTAAGGGTGGCAGCAGGATGTTGACCAAGTGACCTAGTAAGCTGGTCTATGAGAATATGGGTACAACACCATGGGCCTAGTGCACTAAAAGGCCTTTATTGGGGAACCCCTCATCTTGTTGGTTGTTAACTAGTGTCTGTAGGTATTCTGTAACTGTAACGCAGCCATTGAAAAAGGGCAGGAATGTTTCTTCACGAAAATATTGCCATTCAGAAATAAAAACAAACTGGAAACTGCTGGTCGGTGGACCCATTTAGATCGAAT
Source organism: Candidula unifasciata (assembly GCA_905116865.2). Taxonomy (NCBI): domain Eukaryota; kingdom Metazoa; phylum Mollusca; class Gastropoda; order Stylommatophora; family Geomitridae; genus Candidula; species Candidula unifasciata. The sequence goes on from CAJHNH020002113.1 coordinate 505,896, forward strand.
AGCAGCAGCGAGAAAAATCGATGTCAGATGCAGGAAAACAGACGTGAAAGTTGTTGCAAATGACGCGGCGAAATCACATCCAACAAAACCTGTAGGAAACAACCTGAAATGGCAATGTGCTTCCGGTTTGCTCTCACGCGCTGTTTGAGAGGTTTGTACAAGGTAAGTCGTAAAGTTGTCAGTGTCAACCAGAAATCTCCAGTCTGTTTCTCTTAACACTTTTATAAACAGTGAATTCTTTCTATATAGCTTGGGCTGGAATCTGCACACAATTAATAGCCTATTTATACTTGCTTCCATATCACTACAGCGAGCTGCGGCAACCAATTTACAAGACGCTTGCCTGCCTTTCCAAAGGTTTTGGGTTGATTTAATTTTGAAAAAAAAAAAAAAAAAAAAACCACGTATGGAAGCCCGATAAAGTGAATGAAACATGAAACATTTACAGCTCTTTTTTCACAAGCATTTTTTTTTTTTTTTTTACTTTACTTTGTTTTAATGTTATTGGGTAAAAAATCTCCAAATTCTTGAAATCGACTGGCCTATAGCACTTGAATTCGTTACTAATTCTTTTCTTATCATCCAGGAGGATGGGTCATCCAGGTCACACACATAATCCGCAAGTCTGCTAAATTTATAACGGATGTCATACGCTTTTTCACACAAGAAGAAAGTAATATTATCATATCCTCAAAGACCGCAAGACAGACAGTATAGTTTTCGAAACTCGTATATTACAGACAAGATAAAAATACATGATGATGTTTTAATCACGGCACAAACGATGTCTACTGTCACAAACATATTCTGCTTTTACCATCACATTCTACTGTCACCATCACATTCTACTGTCACCATCACATTCTACTGTCACCATCACATTCTACTGTCACCATTACATTCTACTGTCACCATCACATTCTACTGTCATCAATCTTTTCTGATATTATCAACATTTTTACTGTGATACATATTTTCTATTGTAATCTACATTTCCTATTGCCACCAACACTCTATATTGTCACCAACAGCCTCTACGGACAACATTTTATTTCTGTCACCATCACTTTCTACTGTATTTAATACTATACACTGCCACCAACACTATACACTGCCACCAACACTATACGCTGCCACCAACACTATACACTGCCACCAACACTATACACTGTCACCAACACTATACACTGTCACCAACACTATACACTGCCACCAACACTATACACTGCCACCAACACTTTACACTGTCACCAACACTATACACTGCCACCAACACTCTATATTGTCACCAACAGCCTCTACGGACAACATTTTATTTCTGTCACCATCACTTTCTACTGTATTTAATACTATACACTGCCACCAACACTATACACTGTCACCAACACTATACACTGTCACCAACACTATACACTGCCACCAACACTATACACTGCCACCAACACTATACACTGTCACCAACACTATACACTGCCACCAACACTATACACTGCCACCAACACTATACACTGTCACCAACACTATACATTGCCACCAACACTATACACTGCCACCAACACTATACACTGCCACCAACACTATACACTGCCACCAACACTATACACTGCCACCAACACTATACGCTGCCACCAACACTATACGCTGCCACCAACACTATGCACTGCCACCAACACTATACACTGCCACCAACACTATACACTGTCACCAACACTATACACTGCCACCAACACTATACACTGCCACCAACACTATACACTGTCACCAACACTATACACTGCCACCAACACTATACACTGCCACCAACACTATACACTGCCACCAACACTATACACTGTCACCAACACTATACACTGCCACCAACACTATACATTACCACCAACACTATACACTGCCACCAACACTATACACTGCCACCAACACTATACACTGCCACCAACACTATACACTGTCACCAACACTATACACTGCCACCAACACTATACACTGCCACCAACACTATACAATGCCACCAACACTATACACTGCCACCAACACTATACATTACCACCAACACTATACACTGTCACCAACACTATACATTACCACCAACAATATACACTGCCACCAACACTATATACTGCCACTAACACTATACTGTTACAACAATCTACTGTCACAGGTACTCTCTACTGTCCCCAAGTCTCCACTGACAACTCCATTATCTACTCTCACCAACCATCTATCATCATCATCATGTAGTAGGTCCTTTGCAGAACGTCGCTCTCATCTGAAAGAAACTCGGTCTCTCGCCGGCTCTCCCGCCTCATATACATTGATACTCAAGGAGTCACTTATATCATGTGCCCATCTTCATGTCGGTCGGCCCCTGCCCATTCCTTCCTGGTATCATGCCTTCTGATATAATTCTTTCCAGTCCGTCGTGGCGCTTGACATTACAAAAATATTTCAGCTTCCAAGACAGGATGCTGTTTATTAACTAATCTTCCTTGATATTCAGATCTTTCCAGATGTCAGTATTTCTCCTTTTCTTTGTCTAAGATATTCTGAGAATCTGTCTGAAGCATTTTAGCTCGAAAGCCCCTATTCTCTTTCTTAAGGACTGGGAGATAGTCCACGACTCACATCCGTATCTTGTCACAGGGAAGATGCATGCTCTCAAAATTCTAATTTTGATCTTCTTGCTGGTGCTTAACCATACACTTTTAATGCTGTTCAATCTTTGCTTTACTATGACCGTCCTCCTTTTATTTTCTGCCAGACAGTCTCCATTGCTATTTATTATAGAGCCTAGATATTGAAAGTGGGTGACACTTTCGATTTCTTCCTAATTTATTGTTATTTTTGGGTGACAGCCAGTTTTATCTGTATACATTACTTTGGTTTTCTTTAAATTCAAGAACAGACTTTTATCTTCACTGTGCTTTTGGAAGAAAATAAGTTATTTTCTTTTCCCTTTATGATAGGACTGTGTCATCTGCGTAGCGGAGTTCCGTGAAAGGGTTGCCACCAATTTTGAGCCGATCATAGCTGTCACAAGTCTGGTCATTTCTGACATTTCTCATTATATTTTCTGCGCATATATTAAATAGGTATGGTGAGAGAATGCACCCCTGCCTCACTCCTTTTTGTACCTCGAACCAATCCGATATTTTACCAGCTGCTCTGATGGCTGCTTGTTGTTCATGATAAAGATTTTCAATTAAATGCACAAAATGTGCTGGAAATCCCATACTTCTCACAATAGTCCACAATTTTTGATGTTAGACACAATCAAATGCTTTGCTATAATCAATGAAACAGACATAAAGATCTACGTTGTATTCTCTGCACTTTTCAAAAATTATTCTCATATTAAAGATGTGATCCCCAATTCCTCTGTCTGAAACCCGCTTTTGCTTCACATAGCTCATATTGTAATTTCCTTTCAATACCCTTTATAATAATTCGTAGGAGGATTTTGATAGCATGACCTATTAATGCGATGGTACGGTAGTTGGAGCATAATTTTAGATTTCCGTTCTTTAGGAGAAGGATATAGACTGTTCTTTTTCACTCTTTAGACCAAATGCCACTGTTCCAGATCTTTGAGCACAGTGCCTAGTAGATTCGGACGCTGGCCTCTCCTCCTGCTTGAATTAGTTAGTTCTGTTGGTATTTCGTCGCAACCTGGTGATTTTCCTTTCTTCAGGCTGTAATCCTGATCTTACCTCATTCAGTAAAGGCTCTGGTCCTTTTTCATAACTTTCCTAAGTCGTTTTTGAATTGCTTGTCAGTTCCTCATACATTTCTCTACAGTATTCTTTCCATCTTTCTAATATGTTTTTGATTTCCGTTAATGTGTTACCGTTTTTATCACTTATTACCGTTTTTATCACTTATTACCTGAAAAAAAAGGCCTGCTTTAACATTTCAATGTTTTAATTTCTTTAAACATTTCTCTGTCTCTTACTTGCATCTGTAGTTGTTCAATTCTATTAAAGGTATTCATAATAAAATGTTTTTTTTTTAAATCTCGCCTGATAGCTCTTCTGATTTTTTTGTGTGTGCGTAGTTCCTATATGCATGGCTATATGTTTCTGTCCCTACTTGCTTTAAATTTCTTCTTTCTTCTATCAGCTTGAAAGTTTTTTTCTGTAATGTAAATATGTTTCTTGTGTCGTTTGTTAGGCGTTGTGATGATGATGTTTCTTGCTTCATCAGCCAACTCATCAGGTGTCATATCCTCCTGCCCTTGCATACGTGCCTCAAATTTGTTTTCAACCTCAAAGTTGTAATCATTTGGTAAATTACTCAAATAAATTACTTAAATCAAGACGTATTGGCTTAGTCCCTGTCAAAACTTTTTTTCAGTTCTATTTTAAACTCTGCAACAAGAAGTTTGTGATCAGTATCACAGCCAGCTCCAGGAAGTATCTTTGTAGATGTAATACAAGTCCTCCATTTTTGTTGTATTAAAATATAATCTGTTTGGTTCCTGCTATATACATCTGGTGAGGTCCAGGTTTTGAGCTTTCTTGTGTGTTAGTATTAGACATATTCCTTTCTATACAGAATTCGACCAGTCCGTCCACACTCTCGTTTCTGTCCCCTATGCCAAATTTTCCTATGGCTATTTTCTCTTACTCTATTATACCTCCACCAACTTTTGCATTAAAATCCCTCAGGATGATTATGATATCACTTTCTTTCTATCCTTTCTAACGTCTCTTCTAAATTGTTAGAAAAATTTTGAATTTTATCTTCCTCCGACTTGATTAATTGTAATGTTCCTTTTTCGTGACCTAAGTCCGACAGTTAGAATTCGGTCACTGATAGGATTATATCCTAGAAGTGAGGAAGAAACTTTTTTTTGTCATCAGAAAACCCACCCAGCTCAAACCACTCTTTTCCTTTCCAGAATAAACAAATGTATCTCCTGTTTGAGTCACAAAATGGCCTTGACCCGGCAATCTATGTTCAGAAATTCCTAGTATAGTCTGTACTGTCTTCAAAATTCTCTACTGACCCCAAAACTCTCTACTGTCCACAAAACTCTCTACCATCCCTAACACCCTGTACTGTCACCAACACTCTCTACTGTCACCAACACTCTCTATTGTCACCAACACTCTCTACTGTTCGCAACACCCTGTACTGTCACCAACACTCTCTACTGTCACCAACACTCTCTATTGTCACCAACATCCTGTACTGTCACCAACACCCTCTACTGTCACCAACACTCTCTACTGTCACCAACACTCTGTACTGTCCCCAACACTCTCTACTGTCACCAACACTCTCTACTGTCACCAACACCCTGTACTGTCACCAACACTCTCTAGTGTCACCAACACTCTCTACTGTCACCAACACTCTCTACTGTCACCAACACTCTCTAGTGTCACCAACACTCTCTACTGTCACCAACACTCTCTACTGTCACCAACACTCTCTACTGTCACCAACACCCTGTACTGTCACCAACACTCTCTACTGTCACCAACACTCTCTACTGTCACCAACACTCTCTACTGTCACATCTCCTTCGTGCCAAAGAACTGCATGGCTGTTGGTGAACAGTCGTTAACGAAGGCAGTCAGGTCGTTGTAGGGGCGACGCTTGCTGGTGGATGTAATGTCCTAAGATATTTCCCTGATAATAGTGAGGGTAATGCTCAGGTGACCGTTTATTAACCCTCACATAATACTTCCAGTCAAAATTTACGCTAGGCACGGCCACTGGTTTGGCCGTGGCCATTTTTTTTTTTGCTTTTGCCAGACGGTGGCTGTTGCATTTTTGCTCCATTTTTAGACTGGAAGGGTAAGGTTTCGTTGCCCAGCTTCTGAGTTTAGGGCATGGCGTGACACTGTGAGCTGCAGATTTCATTTTGAATGCTTTTCGACAAATCACACCACCACGTTGGTCACCAACGTGGTGGTGTGATTTGTAAATTCAGAAAATGGCGCGATGCCGGTTGTCGCAATATTGGTGGTGCCATTATGTGATTAAAATGAATCGCGTGTGCCGCTGCTGATCTGTTGGTGAATTCTACTAGTCACTAGTGCTACCATCCATGATGAACTGCATTTCTAGTGTCGGACTGTTTGTGTTAGCACTTCAGATGGCTACCGTATGCTTTTAATGCGTGTGTATGCTAGTGCATATGCTAGACGGCAGTCTGTCAATCTTTCCACAACGGACTGTGATAACCATTCTGTGTGTTTTGCGTTCGTAAGAGTGGAGCAACTATGGATTGACCCGTTTGCTATGAAGCTGAAACTAAGATTACCAGATTACTGTCACCAACACTCCCTACTGTTCCTAACACTCTCTAATTTCACCAACGATCTCTACTGTCCCCAACACTCTCTATTGTCCCCAACACTCTCTCCTGCCCCCAACACTCTCTACTGACCCCAACACTCTCTACTGTCCCCAACACTCTCTACTGTCCCCAACACTCTCTACTGTCCCCAACACTCTCTACTGTCCCCAACACTCTCTACTGTCCCCAACACTCTCTACTGACCCCAACACTCTCTACTGTCCCCAACACTCTCTACTGTCCCCAACACTCTCTACTGTCCCCAATACTCTGTACTGTCACCAACACTCTCTACTGTCCCCAACACTCTGTACTGTTCCCAACGCTTTCTACTGTCTCCAATACTCTCTACTGTCCCTAACACTCTCTACTGTCCCCAACACTCTCTACTGTCCCCAACACTCTGTACTGTTCCCAACGCTTTCTACTGTCCCCAATACTCTCTACTGTCACCAACACTCTCTACTGTCCCCAACACTCTCTACTGTCCCCAATACTCTGTACTGTCACCAACACTCTCTACTGTCCCCAACACTCTCTACTGTCCCCTGTACTCTGTACTGTCACCAACACTCTCTACTGTCCACAACACTCTGTACTGTCCCCAACACTCTCTACTGTCCCTAACACTCTCTACTGTCCCCAATACTCTGTACTGTCATCAACACTCTCTACTGTCCCCAACACACTCTACTGTCACCAACACCCTGTTCTGTCCCCAACACTCTCTACTGTCACCAACACTCCTTACTTTCAATAACACTCTCTACTGTCCCCAACACTCTCTAACGTCACATAAACTCTCTACTGTCATCATTTTCCTCGTTAGCAACACTGTATACTGTCACAACAAAAGATAACATGACACAGAACAACATGACGTCAGGAAGCCTGTTTGTTCTCGTAAAACGCTGCCGTGCTTACAAATACAGAACTGTAAACATGATACTCACTCCCACACACAAGCCCTGGCTGCCACAGTACTGAGAGACACATCGCATAGACAAGGCTGACAAACAGTCCTCAGTAAGTAGGCTTCAGAACCCGTGTATAGTGATGGTTGGCTGAGAATATTGTTTATTCGGATCAAATTACAGCTAGGAGACACGCACCCGTTGATGTACTAACTAGGCCGTTTACCGATGGTTCCCAAACTTGTGTTTTTGCCCTGCTCTGCACATTTGACATAAAGAGGCTCTCTAATTCTTTGTACGAAAAATAAACACTGTAGCATTCAGCAAGCAATACACATCTTAGCAATCAACAATTCATACAATTTTTATCAATCAACAATCAATAATGAATAAATAAATAACACGCAGCCATATAAAAATAAATTATTTATAACATTAAAGAAAACAATTGCAAGTAGCAATCAACAAACAAAACTAATTAGCATTTAAATGATAAATAAGTTTGGTAATCCACTGACAACAAATAACTGAGACAGGACAGCTAATACTTATTTTACTACGCAAGTATTTATGTATGTATTTAATACATAACAGTAGATATGGAACAGAGATCACTTTGGATTTGTTTCTTTGAAAAAAAAAAAAAAAAAGTATGTATGTATATATATATATTTTTAATCGCTTTCAAATCTAGAATTACTTTTAGAATTGTCAGGCTAAATTTTGCACATGCTGGCATTGGTCGCAATGGGAGGAAAGTTTTTGTATGAAAACCATTGCCGGTGACCAGAGTATGAGAATAAATAGCGTCAACAAACCAGCTGACTCGTCCAAATAATTTGTGGTTATATTTGGAATGCTTGTTGAGTACTCGCAGACAGCTCCTGCATCACGTTTTGTTGGTCAAGCTGTTAATTTAAATGTTATTGTCCTAGATTCTGGGCTAAATAAATTAGGACAAGGAAAACAGAGAAAACAACAGAAAAGACGGACAAGGGAGCTGCAGAAAGCTTTACATTCAATCAGTGTGTGTGTGTGCGTATGTGTGTGTGTGTGCGTATGTGTGTGTGTGTGTGTGTGTGTGTGTGTGTGTGTGTGTGTGTGTATGTTGTAGCTTTACGATATTGCACCTGCCATATGTATTTTATTAATGTCAGGGATAATTAAAATAAATTTAAAAAAAACCTATATAATTTTAAACTCGCGACTTAAAATATTATTATTTTATGAGTACGCAAATGGACACTCTGAAGTAATGAAATGTTTTGATTTGTTTAACCAGTGACTTTGAAGGAGTTGAGTTGATCCAAGAACCGACAACATAGCACTCGGGGCATTCCCATGAGCGCTCAGTATCTTTCTTCAGCAGCTAGCTAAGAGTTCCAGAACCATTGGTACCAGTAGCAGTCTGATTATATACCGTCTACAATAGAAACGCATAGCTACTGAAAGGAAAATACCTGCTCACAATTTTGACATTCTGCATCTTTGTAATGCAATAAGTGACATTACTCAAATTTTACACAAGAACACCTTAGGGTTCCTTCAATCAGTTGGCAAGTTTTTTGTTTTGTTTTTGTTTTGTTTTTCTGGGCCACAATAACTTTAGGCGTTACTGGCTTTCCCGTTTGTATGGCGTGTGGCCTCCTTTTGCGTGGATCAGTGACTGGCATCTCTTAGGCATGGATGGGATCAGATGTCTGATGTGGGCCTGTCGGATGGCTGCCCACTCTTCCTGGAGTGGCTGGAGCAGATCACGGACACTGGTTGGAGCAACGTCTCGGGGACAAACACGTCTTTACTGCTCATCTCCCAGGTACTCAATCGGACTTATGTTCGCAAACAGTGATAGACATGGAAGAGTTTGAATGTTATTGGCAGTCAGGAACTGCGTGTCAGCCGTTCAGAATGGGGTCTGGCGTTGTCCTGTTGAAAAAGATATCTGTTGGTATCTCAAAATAGACTTAAATGTGGTCAAAGAATTTCACTGACCTATCGTTACGCATTCAAGCTTCCTTCAGTGTGAACCAATGGACTCCTTCCGCTATAACTGATCATTCCCCACACCATTACACTTCTATCACCGTGCAGCATAGCATCACCAACACAATTTTGGGCTAAACCTTCATTTAACCTACGGTAGACCCTACGCCGTCTATCATGACGCTGCAACAATAAAAACAAGAAAGATCCGTCCTGAACCAGGCACATATTCATTGATTGCTACCTTCCCAGTGACGATAACTGGCGTAAAGAAGTCGATTTAGGCGGTGGCGACACGTAAGGACAGGTCCTTGGTGTGGTCGTCGTGCTCAAAGTCCAACGTCATGCAGTGTGTTCAGAACAGTTTGATCAGACACATGACGTCCTGGAGGCAATGCCTGCGCAGTTGAGAAAGCTGTTGTAAACTGTCTCTGATGTGACGAAGCCGAGTAGAGCGATTTTCCGTTGCTGTTGGCACTCCGATGTCGGTCTTTAAATCAACGAGTGGCTTGGAACCGGTGCCAAAGTCGACAGATGGTACTCTGATGCACGTTTAGATGCATGTTAACACGAGTCAACAAGACATAGACTATCTCCTGCCTGCAATCGGCTAACAGCAAGATTCTTTAAATTTGTCGATAGAGGCACCATTCATGATTGCTCGAAAATTAACTGAGAGTTTTGGTGTAGCGTTATACTTTGATCACTTGCGTAGGCAGTGAATAGTGTTCACCCCAAATAGTGCAGCTTTATCGTGCGCGCATCATAAACTATGCTCACAAATATGGTCTTAAACACAATTGACCAATGTGTTTTGTAAATATTACAAAAACCCACGCAATTCACGCCTACATGTCCACTACACAAGGTGAACTACATTTGAGTGCTTGTCACATACCCGAGTACGATATTTTTTTTACAAACTACTGAAAACGCGTCATCAGACAACTGTGTTTTTTTATTCCAACCATGTATGTCCGTCTTCCGTTTCCTTTGAGCGTCGAGAAACGTCCAGATCCCCTTGTCACTTCTGGCTGCATCACTCTCTCCGGACAATGATGATCCATTAGCTCCTCAGAATTGAACACATACTTTAACAAGATCTTAACCCAGTCAGCCTTATCATACACCAGTATTCCACGAAGTTGTGCAGAATCAGCCAGTCTGTCTGAATGTTCATCTCCAAACACATCAGAGTGACCTGGAGAAAAACATCCAGGCAACGCTCATCGGTGACCACTGAAGCGAAGCATGTCATTTTGCACGAAGCATGCCAATCCACACCTTCCACAGCATGCTTTCTGAGTCAGTCACCATCACGATATGTGCAAGCGGCGTGTGTTCTAGCCAGAGGAAAGCTGCAGTGACCAACTCTACGTCTATTCTCAACCTGGATGTTGTGGTATTATGTGCTAGGCGTTCGTGTACAAGACGTCGACCGTTAGCTTTTGCTAAGAATCTCTAGGCACTTCTTTTGCCTTTTGACACTGAACCGTCTGTATGAATAATCACATCACCAAAACAAGAATTATCTTGAATTAAATGGTTAATTTCCACCTTTTCACCAGGATGGCAACCTGTCTGATCGTGTCCTCCGCCTGGGATATTCATGATTTAAATCTGATCAGCCGCTGACCCCTTACTGCATCCAGCATACGTGCAAAGGGTGATATGTGTCTGCAACTTCTATAAAGTAGGTCATTGCCTGGAGCCTACATGCAACAGTCGGCAAACCAAGGATGTATCGCATACACAGTACTGGGGTGTCGCTGGTACACCCCAAAATGACCATCGACAGCCAGATTTGGGTTGCACGTTGGTACATGTTCTTTGGGTAATTTGTCAGTCTGATTTGAAAATATTTGGCAAATCGTTTGTTATACATGTATTTTTACTGTGCACATCGTAATCACAGCTACCCCATGTGCACAGAAGTGCGTGTACAGTAATAGGGTTTCTTGATTCCTCATTACAGCATGTTTCTGACTAACGCAGCCAGGTGGAGTTATTACGATTTAATGTGAAATGAGACAAGGACATTGTGACGTAACGGCCCAACGCTCCCTTTGATCTTACAAAACTTTGAAGTGTGACGTAACGGGTCGTGGCTTCTCTGGAGTTGGGTTTTAATTAATTTTATATGTTGAGTAGGGATTTTTCCTCTCAACACATCCCCTCCACCAGGTTAACTGAACTAAAATCTGGGCTATGTTGCTCTCAGACAAAGTCACAGATTTCCAAGAAAACAGTCAAATTGGCTCGTTAATTATTTTAACATTAGCTACACTTGGTACCAACAAGAGAAGGAAATGGGTTTTAGATGTCTATATATATTATTATGTTGAATGATTTACTAGACAGGGCAGTTGACCCATTCCGTCAACCTTCCCTTGATAAAGAATTAGTTTTATTATTATTCAGCGAGCCCCTACCAAATGCTATTCTATCTTTACAGTTTAAGTAAACATGTAAGAACAGACACACTTGGAATTATAAAAACTGATTCAGGATAAGACCATATATTTGATTTATTAACCTAGCAATCCTTTTGGTTATTTAAATTTTTAGTCAACAGTGATGGTATGGGGGAAATGAGATGCTTCAGCTAACTTAGCACCTAAGATTAGAGGGAAGTGATAATGGTGGTGTTTAGTTACATAAATACATGATACGTAACTTAAGTTGGTTTAGAAAGTGGAACATCTGAGAGTCCTCGTGTTGAGTCCCTTCTTAGCTGTTTCAATTTTTCCGCCTAGTTCTCTTGGTTCCACCTGGTTCTTCCACCTGGTTCCCACTTGTTTCCCAGCTGGCCGAGTTCTAACACTATGTAGTCTCGTGACCGTGATGACCCTCTATTTCTGTTCTTAGAAAAGACTGATCGTCACATGGGAGCTGCAATAATGGAAACAAACACATACGTGTAGTATCTTGACTTACACTAAGAATACATGAATCAATTAATACTATATATAATAATACATTATATCTCATCACTCCTCCTCATATTCCACATTCTCTATAGTCTAGTCTGAAGGTCTTTGTGGGATACACAGACGTCTAACATATGCTGCCTTCCCTCTCATGTTCTGTCATGATAGTTGACTTTATATAAGTCTGTTGTTCATTACTCAGACTTCCAACTGGCTGACATTGATTTGACATAAACATGTGGCGCACGTTATGTGCTGAACACGCCAAACATTTTATACGAGCATGCTGTCCTGAATATTATCTTTCAGTGACAGTGAATAATATACACCCATGATTCTTTCCCTGGGGTTATCAATCCCCTGTTAAGGTGAACAATTTTAGTGAGCACATGGTGGGCACACAAACGTAACCACATGGCTGCATATGTAGGCATAATTTCCCACAGTCAAAACTCATGTTTTGGTTGACGGTGGAAACATTATAATTTAATTACATTTCAGTATACAAGTCTTATTTTATAAACATGAAAACATTCACTGAAAAACATGTGGCACAAACATACAAGAAATAGAAATGGTTTAGCAGTTCCCTAACTGAGATACTGAATACTCACAAAGAACTATTTCAAGCAGAATGTGTAGAAAAATTTGAAAAAGGTAGAAAAGGCTTTAGCTAACTCCCTAACCTATGTATACAAGATTGAAAATAATTGTACAAGCTTACCTGGGAACTTTCCAGCAATCGCCAAACAAGAATCAAACAGTAAGAATTGCATCTTTTGTCGTTCTGAGTTTGTTGCCAGTGGGCTGCGGTGTGAAGTAAACTCCAGATGCTAGTTCTATTAATACCTCTATCTGTCTGCAAGGTTAAACTCCTCCCTTTACTAGGTTCTACCCAACCCTCCAGGAGATGACCTAAGCCACGCCCCTGAGGTACCTTGCAGATCAACATAGCTATAAATGGGCCTGTCAGTGAATTCCGGACTGTCATCCCTCTATGAGCAAACATTCTTAAGTGACCCAATCTAGTTTACAACTAATCTAACTGGCAGGTGTAAAAACTGTCCAGAGGACGCTGTAGGGTCTACCAGTCCACTTAATTCCCCTGATCTAGTCTGTTCAAAAGGCCCCACTCAGACTGTGTTATGTAACATTTATGACGCTTAGGTTCAGCTCAGGTGAGATTATCTCATGTGTGATGAATAGTTCCCCATTGCTGGCCCCTACAGTCTGTGGGCAGGAGATAATTTTATGACACTGGCTCGTGAAAGGAATTCCTAGGTAAGGTAGTATAGGTAATATTACACAAAGCTGGGTTGCTTTGTCTGGCGAGAGACAGGGAAACAAAGTTTGAACAATTTCTAAATCACCTGTAGTGGTTTTAAAACTATTAAAGGCTCAGTGCGTAATGCTTATAATTCTTTGTCCTTCTCTGAACATAAGAAATTATTAAACACAATATAACTTCTGAGACCACTGAGGCCATATCGTCACAGACATACCAAACACGAAACTGCAATATATTCATAAAATATTTAACGAACAAGAAGAGAAAGTGTGTGGACAGAACGAGAAATGGAGACGATAATTTCTAGCCCTTGCTTGTTAGCAAAATGTGACCAATAGCTGGTAGTAAGACGTGTTTCCAGTATCACAGACAAACTGGAGGTGTTTCCGATATCACAGACTCACTGGAGGTGTTTCCGAGATCACAGACTCACTGGGGGTGTTTCCGAGATCACAGACTCACTGGAGGTGTTTCTGAGATCACAGACACACTGGAAGTGTTTACGAGATCACAGACTCACTGAAGGTGTTTCTGAGATCACAGACTCACTGGAGGTGTTTCCGAGATCACAGACTTACTGGAGGTGTTTCTGAGATCACAGACTCACTGGAGGTGTTTCTGAGATCACAGACTCACTGGAGGTGTTTCTGAGATCACAGACTCACTGGAGGCTTTTCTGAGATCACAGACTCAGTGGAGATGTTTCTGAGATCACAGACTCACTGGAGGTGTTTCTGAGATCACAGACTCACTGGAGGTGTTTCTGAGATCACAGACTCCCTGGAGATGTTTCCGAGATCACAGACTCACTGGAGGTGTTTCCGAGATCACAGACTCACTGGAGGTGTTTCCAAGATCACTGACTCACTGGAGGTGTTTCTGAGATCACAGACACACTGGAGGTGTTTCTGAGATCACAGACTCACTGGAGGTGTTTCTGAAATCACAGACTCACTGGAGGTGTTTCTGAGATCACAGACTCACTGGAGGTGTTTCCGAGATCACAGACTCACTGGAGGTGTTTCTGAAATCTCAGACTCACTGGATGTGTTTCCGAGATCACAGACTCACTGGTAGTGTTTCCGAGATCACAGACTCACTGGAGGTGTTTCTGAGATCACAGACTCACTGGAGATGTTTCTGTGTTTCTGAGATCACAGACTCCCTCGAGATGTTTCCGAGATCACAGACTCACTGGTAGTGTTTCCGAGATCACAGACTCACTGGAGGTGTTTCTGAGATCACAGACTCACTGGTGGTGTTTCCGAGATCACAGACTCACTGGATGTGTTTCCGAGATCACAGACTCACTGGTGGTGTTTCCGAGATCACAGACTCACTGGAGGTGTTTCCGAGATCACAGACTCACTGGAGGTGTTTCCGAGATCACAGACTCACTGGAGGTGTTTCCCAGATCACAGACTCACTGGAGGTGTTTCTGAGGTCAAATAATCACTGGAGGTGTTTCCGAGGTCATATAATCACTGGAGGGGTTTCCGAGATCACAGACTCACTGGTGATATTTCCAAGATCACTGACTCACTGGAGGTGTTTCCGAGATCACAGACTCACTGGTGATATTTCCGAGATCACAGACTCACTGGAGGTGATTCCGAGGTCATATAATAACCGGAGGTGTTTCCGAGATCACACACTCACTGGTGATATTTCCGAGATCACAGACTCATTGGTGATATTTCCAAGATCACAGACTCACTGGTGATATTTCCGAGATCACAGACTCACTGGTGATATTTCCGAGATCACAGACTCACTGGTGATATTTCCGAGATCACAGACTCACTGGTGATATTTCCGAGATCACAGACTCGCTGGTGGTATTTCCGAAATCATAGACTTACTGGTAATGTTTCCGAGATCACAGACTCACTGGTGATATTTCCGAGATCACAGACTCGCTGGTGGTATTTCCGAGATCATAGACTCACTGGTGATGTTTCCGAGATTACAGATTCACTAGAGGTGTTTCTTGATCACAGACTCACTGATAGTGTTTCAGAGGTCCCGGAATCACTGCAGGTGTTAACAAGATCACAGATTCACTTGAGGTTTTTCCGAGGTCACAGACTCACTGATGGTGTTAGCGAGGTCACAAACTCACTGGTGGTGTTAGCGAGGTCACAAACCTACTGGTGGTGTTAGCGAGGTCACAGACTCATGATGGTGTTACTGAGGTCACAGACTCATGGTGGTGTTACTGAGGTCACAGACTCACTGGTGGTTTTACTGAGGTCACAGACTCACTGGTGGTGTTACTGTGGTCACAGACTCACTGGTGGTGTTACTGAGGTCACAGACTCACTGGTGGTGTTACTGAGGTCACAGACTCACTGGTGGTGTTACTGAGGTCACAGACTCACTGGTGGTGTTACTGAGGTCACAGACTCATGGTGGTGTTACTGAGGTCACAGACTCACTGGTGGTGTTACTGAGGTCACAGACTCACTGGTGGTGTTACTGAGGTCACAGACTCATGGTGGTGTTACTGAGGTCACAGACTCATGGTGGTGTTACTGAGGTCACAGACTCACTAGTAGTGTTACTAAGGTCACAGACTCATGGTGGTGTTACTGAGGTCACAGACTCACTGGTGGTGTTACTGAGGTCACAGACTCATGGTGGTGTTACTGAGGTCACAGACTCACTGGTTGTGTTACTGAGGTCACAGACTCATGGTGGTGTTACTGAGGTCACAGACTCATGGTTGTCTTACAGTCATTAAGTAAGGCAATTAAGGGGACGTTTCACGTAAAATATTTTATTATTAGATTTAAAATGCTGCAGATTGTGCTATCGTGCACTTTATTGAATTCAACATAATTGACTGGATGGGTAATAAATGGCCTAAGTTACACAATATTTACAAGGGAAAGTGTGTGTGTGTGTCTGTGCGTGTGTGTGTGGGGCTGGATAAAAGCTGACGACATTTACAATAAATTACAAAAGAAAGTGTGTATATGTGTATGTATGGGTGTGTGTTTGTGTGTTTGTATGTGCGCGCAAGCTAAGCATAAACTTATCAGCAAAAACCTGTGATCTCGCTTGCTTCAATTGCATGCTTTCTCTGTTGCTGCTCGACACACAGTGATGAAACCGTTTCTCATCGTCTGCCAATATGAGGAGGAGAAATGCATCACTTTCCACCCTGCCTAACTACTTCCCAAATTACAGCAGAAAAAAGCCAAATAAAATGTAGCATTATCCTCACTTCGCATCAAAATCTCTAGATTGAATTCCTGACTGTTATCCACACTGGAACAAGTGGAAGATACAGCGTAAACCCTTTCAGCCTTAAATGAAGGCGATATCATATTTAAAAAAAAATTATGTATGAACATCTAGTTCTATGCAACTGTATGTGCCCCATGTACTGCCCCGACCCTTCCTATCATGATTTCACCTATATGATCAATTGGTGGTGTTGTGCAACGGCAGATCATGCTTACAGCTCTGCTGCATTAACTGTTTTATTACTTTGCCTGGCAGACAATGTTGTAAAATGCTGTGACAGGCTTTTTGACAGAGTTTTCATCCTGTTTGTGTGTGTGGAATTTTCATGATTTGATATGTTACTAGTTCTTAGTTACAATAGTGCGCTGACACAGTTAACAATTTTCTGCCTCTGATCCGTCTAAAGATCTTTTAAGCCATGGGTATGTGATCTCCCAATTAATTTATACTTGCGATTGCTGTCAAAAGATGCTTTTCATTTTTTGGTGTGATAACGTGGCCACTAGTCAAAGTAAAAAAATATGTCACAGTTAGACGTAGCTTTATATCATCTCTATTTTCTATCCTCAAGGAGTTTCTGAACAGTCTGAATCACTTAGTATCACTGCTGGGTTTTGGTGTTACATCTCCCATTTTCTCTATTAAAATGACATTTTCTCTCAGTAACTCCCACAACCAGCACAGAAGTCTTCCAGGCTTCGTGAGTCCGTGCTGCATGTAGTGTGAACATGTGATGGTTTATCTATGACCTGCTTTATGACAGTCAAATTACACAGGATCTTGGTTTATCGCAGTCACGATCCGTTTAGGAAGACACAGAGGCTCATACATTAAGAGATGGCGCAAATATCCTTTAGTCCGTGTACCAGCCGTACCAAGACATCACAACAAAGACAAACTGAAATAAAGACATTAACTGTAGGCCTACGTGGCTTTCAGTAAATTTGCGTCTTTCTCACGGAGGAACTATGACAAAAATGTAAGCACGTCGTGTTTAGAAAAGCCAGGAAAACCCTAAACACGCCAAAATACGCCAGCTTGTTGTGTTAAGCCAGCTCAATTTCAAATACGCCAAATTTGTGGAATCTGGCGTCAAAAAAAGCCAATATGGCAACCCTGCGCATTACTTGCTTCGAGTCGGTCAACATCCGTGGCACCCACCTTCAACACACCTTAAGATATAAGTTTCTTAGAACAACTTTTTGAACTGTTCTTATTGACACAGCAGGGAGCCACTGTGGTGCAGCGACTAAACGCTTGTCTGCGGATCGTGGGTTCGAGTCCTGACTTTTTTCTTAGGGGGAAAAAAAAGACCATGGCTGCCAGGACGACACAAGCCTTGAGTGGGACAAGGTACAATTCTGAGAAGTTAAGGCGGTGGTCGTGGTACTGACAACATCATCTATCAAGAGCCGATTGGTCCATAAAATATAAATCTAGCCCAATATGCCCAAAACACATGGAAGAGGTCTTTGACTGGCGTAACTCTCGCTGGTGAACGTGTGCTTTAACAACGGTTTATTTGTTTTGCTGCATTAAATTTTTTGTCTTATCATTTCAATTGCAACAAAATGCACTTGAAACGGCCTGGAAAATCTGTCGTGAATTCAGGTCCTTGTCAGTCTGTCACTGTTGTCTTGAAAACTGTTCCTGTACGCTGCTTGCATGCATCGATGAATGTCCTCTGGTCGACAAACTTTTCATTCACAGAAAAAAGCCTGTGCCGTCTATATCATTACGTCACTGTTGCTGAATTAGGGCCCGGCATCCTAAAGGCCTGGCCAAACTTTGATCTACAACCTATGAATACATCAGCTGTCTTTATCTCTACAGTTCTAGGCTGCTAGTGCTCTCAGTTATCTGGATATTTGTTGTTGACTTCTCCATTCCCCACCATAATCTCGACCTCCGACCTTGAGTGGCATGAGATGCTTTGTCCTGTGAGTATGAAAAAGACAGAAAAGCATTAGGGGAAACAGATAAAAAGGAAGTGAAGATAGTCTTACACAGACAGACAGACAGACAGACAGACAGACAGACAGACAGACAGACAGACAGACAGACAGACAGACAGACAGGCAGGCAGACAGATATATAGTTTGATTAGGCCGACAGACAGACAGACAGGCCGACAGACAGACAGACAGACAGACAGACAGATATATAGTTTGATTAGGCCGACAGACAGACAGACAGGCCGACAGACAGACAGATAGATAGATAGATAGATAGATAGATAGATAGACAGACAGACAGACAGACAGACAGACCGACCGACCGACCGACCGACCGACCGACCGACCGACAGACAGACAGACAGATAGATAGATAGATAGATAGATAGATAGATAGATAGATAGATAGATAGATAGATAGATAGATAGATAGATAGATAGATAGATAGATAGACAGATAGGCAGATAGACAGATAGATAAACAGACAGACAGACATACACAGACAGACAGACAGACAGACAGACAGACAGACAGACATATTGATAGATAGATAGACATATTGATAGATAGATAGACAGACAGACAGACAGACAGACAGACCGACCGACAGACAGACAGATTGATTGATAGATAGATAGATAGATAGATAGATAGATAGATAGATAGATAGATAGATAGATAGATAGATAGATAGATAGATAGATAGATAGATAGATAGATAGATAGATAGATAGATAGATAGATAGATAGATGGATGGATAGATGGATGGATAGATAGATAGATAGATAGATAGATAGATAGATAGATAGATAGATAGATAGATAGATAGATAGATAGATAGATAGATAGATAGATAGATAGATGGATGGATAGATAGATAGATAGATAGATAGATAGATAGATAGATAGATAGATAGATAGATAGATAGATAGATAGATAGATAGATAGATAGATAGATAGATAGATAGATAGATAGATAGATAGATAGATAGATAGATAGATAGATAGATAGATAGATAGATAGATAGATAGAACGGCTTATAAATGATATATCTTTTACCGAATAACGCATTAGAAAGCGCTCATCTTGTGTAGACGTACAGTCTCAAACAAATTTTGTGGGTTTATGAACACGTTGCTGATAGATTATGTATCTGCCAGCCCGCGCCCTCGCCCCAGTGTTCCAGTTCACAGTGCCTAGTTATACAACTGCTCTCGTCGAAAGACTCTTATTTATCATCAGAAATTATTTATCAGCAGTGCAGGTGCCAAGCTTGTTGGTTTTCTTGCCTTGGTCGGGAAGGTTGTGGCAGGGTCACATCTGCAACAAGTGTGCTTTTATGTCAAGGTTTCAGACAGCACACAATTGGCTTGTGAATTAGCTCGTGTTGTCGGCATGTTTACCTTGTGAGCCGGCAGGGTAATTCCTTTTGGCACAGTGTAATACACTCCTAAATAGTCTTATTCGTAATGTGCGTGTTCGTTACTTAGGTGTGGGATTCCTGTTGATGATACTTGACCTCTTTGGACTCCTGATGTGACATTAATAATGTGGATGATAAAGTCACGAGTTTTTCGAGTTACTGGCACAGATCTGCTATGTGGTGTAGGATCTAGGTTTACAGACCTACTGGCACTCAAGGGATATATCACTGCTCAAGATCATGCCGACTACCTTTACATCTTGTGATTTTTTTCTGCCACACATTTTAGCCAGGATCGACATTCGGAGCCCGGGTTATTTATAAATATCTCCTGAAAGCGGATTCAAACCCACGCGATTTTTATCTGCGGGTAATGTCTAGCCACTGCACAACTGTGGCAATACTGCCTAATATTGAAGAATGGAGAAGACACGTTCAGGTACAAGAAACATCAAGATAGGACAAAGGGTCTATTTGGTCACGTGTAAAGGCGGGGAGTATAGAGAACGTTGTGACATTTTAGTGGCTGGAGTCTTACGTCCGAGAGAAAGAGAGAGAGAGAGAGAGAGAGAGAGAGAGAGAGAGAGAGAGAGAGAGAGAGAGAGAGAGAGAGAGAGAGAGAGAGAGAGATACCGTATACAATTTTTGTTTTGTTTTTGTAACGAACCTTACAAATAATCAGCAACAAACAACGCAATAAAACTGCATTGAATATGGAACCGACACAGCGAGTCACAGAATTTAGACAGAATACATTCTATACTTAAACTATACCCTGGTGCAAGACCTGCAGTGAAGTGGATGACTATGTTAGTCGCCAGACTATACCCCTAGTTCTTGAGGAAAAAGGAGGTTGGGGACGAGGGGGAAGAGGGGGGGGGGGGGGAGGCACGCAGCAAGTACAGATAAAAAGCAGCAACTCTTGCTAAAGTTTACATTGCTGAACTTTTCCGTTGAGCTGTTTGTTATCACTGAGCTATTCTCTGCCACAAGAAAACCTGTCAGCTCAAGGTGCCGTTCTCTTCAATAAGAAATAAATAATAACTTGATTCATATAGCCGGGTCATAAATATGGTCTAATGGCTGAACTGTGTTTACGGGACCTCTCCACGGGTGATCCTCATCCGTATGGTGGCACTTTGTGTCACCGGGTGTTTATCGCTTGTGTGATGTCTTGGTGGGGTACAAGTTACCTACTTACCTTTCATATTATTGGGCAGTTTACTGAGAGCAGCGTTACACATGAAAGCGAATCTGTGCTTTAAAATGAGCAGATGTGAACGATTTGTTATACATATTTGATTATGATGACTGAATAAGAGTTATACAAACTTCATTTAATTTGTTTGGGGTACAGATAAGCCTCATGGTACTGCATTTGCCGCTAAATATGATAACACGTGTCACGGAATATGGAATGTCTTGCCGTGGTGAAAGACACAGACACACACTTAGACGCGCTGCCTAACAATTCAATACTGGGGAAGGGGTGGTGGTGCTAGGTACCATTATCATTTGTTTAGGAGTCAGAGTCTCAAGTGGTTTTAAATCCTAATGTAGTTAGGCAATAATAATAATAATAATAATAATAATAATAATAATAATAATTATAATAGTATTAATGATAATTGTTTTCAATAATGTGTGCCTAATGACAAATAAATTAATATATTTGAAATAATATTAAGTGTATGGACAAATGCTTAAATTGGGGGCGTCTATATCTGAAATGGAGGGGGTCGGTGGGGGGGGGGGGGGGGTTGCGCATACAGGGCTTCAGCCCCAGGTTCCGCGGCTTCCATTACACACACAGGTTCGTTCGGACACACACAAACATACCACCCACACCCCCTTCCACACACACACACACACACCACCAACAACATGTTTTTTCCCATATCGTCTGTTTCATTTGAAGCGAATCAAAGTAACAATGGTGGCAAATCAAAGTAACAATAGTAGCGAATCAAAGTAACAATGGTGGCGAATCAAAGTAACAACGGTGGCGAATCAAAGTAACAATGGTGGGTAATCAAAGCAACAATGGTGGCGAATCAAAGTAACACTAGTAGTTTTTTTTTTTTTTTTTTTTTTTTTTTTTTTTTTTTTTTTTTCTTTTTTTTTTTTTTTTTTTTTTTTTTTTTTTTTCTTTTTTTTTTTTTTTTTTTTTTTTTTTTTTTTTTTTCTTTTTTTTTTTTTTCTTTTTTTCTAGTCAAAGTAACAATGGTGGCGCATCAAAGTAACAATGGTGGCGAATCAAAGTAATAATAGTAGCGAATCAAAGTAACAATGGTGACGATTCAAAGTAACCGTGGTGGCGAATCAAAGTAACAATAGTGGCGAATGAAAGTAACAATGGTGACGATTCAAAGTAACCGTGGTGGCGAATCAAAGTAACAATAGTGGCGAATGAAAGTAACAATGGTGGCGAATCAAAGTAACAATGGTGGCGAATTTAAGTACCATTGGTGGCAAATCACAGTAACAATAGCGACGAATAAAAGTAACATTGGTGGCGAAACAAAGTAACAATAGAGACGAATCAAAGTAACAATGGTGGCGAATCAGATGTTTTGAGGGTAGATAAGCAGTTTGTTTTTGCATTCCTTGTGTGAAACTGATGGTACAATGAAGTCGTGCAGACGCCCTAAAGTCTCTTAGAACTAACGACAGTTGTAGGCGTCTCAGTAACATCATTATGGCAGGTATTAAATTCTGGGCCGAGAGCTCCTTTTAGAGATGGTTTTTGTGGTCGGCATCAACGGTGAACATAACAGTTGTAGACATGTCTTAAGAGAAACCTGCATTTAGGTTCAAGTCCTAACTGGCACCAAGCACATTACACAACCTGGAATTAACATCCAAAACAGTAGATCATGCGCTATCTTCTCATTCGTCCACCTATCGAAGTCCTCTTCTTCCCGTCCCTGCTGTCAGACTATTGCTTGCCTGGTTTCGACTATGCTTTCATTGTTGATTGACAAATGTAGGTACAGACCGGTCATATAGCTGTCTTCTCATTCGTCCACCTATCGAAGTCCTCCCCGGCCCTGCTGTCAGACTATTGCTTGCCTGGTTTCGACTTTGCCTTCAGTGTGGACTGAAAAATTTGGGCACAGACCGGTCTTGTAGCAAAAACATCAGATTTAATTTTTTTTTTTAATTTCCTTATCTCTCTTCTCATTCCCAGGGTTTCAAAGAATTCCACTTATATATGGGGTTGTTCTTGTTTACGTTCACATTTGTTTGTTTGCCAGTTCTTTCTTTCTTTCTTTCTTTCTTTCTTTCTTTCTTTCTTTCTTTCTTTCTTTCTTTCTTTCTTTCTTTCTTTCTTTCTTTCTTTCTTTCTTTCTTTCTTTCTTTCTTTCTTTCTTTCTTTCAAAATGTTATTGAGTGTAAAAAGAGTAAAGGGTCCATTTCCCTTCATTGGAGCATCAGGCATATAATGATACAGCTATATTTTCATTGACCAGTTAGCACTCAGATCAACCATATTTACTAACTATGGTCATTTCCTGGTACTGACGTCAGCCGGGTCGCTCTGAAGCCAAAGTCAGTACTAAACAAATTCTCACTGTGTATTCGAACCAAGATCTTGCTCGCGGAAAGCAACTATACTACTGCAAATCCTATTATTTATTATGTCTTCGAGAAAAAAAACCTCCATCAGTAACTCCAGACGTTCAGCAGTTTTTTTTTTTTTTTTTAATATCCAATAACTATTGCTACCTTATCAGAGCTCAGTTAACAGAAGGTTGTCAACCGCCGCCACATCTTATTGATTATATTTAATCGTGTTGTTTCTTGCATATTCATTAGAAATCATGTTTTATATTTGCCAGCCAATCTCGGACAATTAGCCGATAATCAATAAATCTGTTATAGCCCAAGAGGTGTGACCTTAAAGCCATGTGTAAAATATCACACATTTGTTATCTGAATGTTTTGGAAGTGGCAAAGTCACAGAAAGCCACATAGTTATCTTGGCAACATTAACAAAAAGATACAGGGGAACTGAGTTCTATATTTGTCTATTATTGTTAACACTAGGTGTATGATAGGGTGACCCATGAAGAAAATATTATAAATCTGCAAAACGTAAACATTGATGACACGAATCTGAGAATAAGGATAATAATTATGATAAAAACATTCTGGTAACATCATGCAGTCATAAAAAACAAATTAAGAGAAGCTTACATAGTTGATTGTACATCAAGAATAGCATATATATGACGTCAAACTTTGGTCAAGATAAGCTTACATATAAAAACGTAATACTATTCTTCAGTCAAAAATAGCTAACATTTGACATTTTTGTGTTTGTTTGGCGGGGGAAATCAAGGATAGTTTGAATCTTTGGCTGTTCTTAGGTCAAAGAATAGCATATACGTTTTTCTGCACTAATTTTAATACGGGATGTGGTTTAACATTTTTATTTGTGGCTTTTCCCAGGTGCCTTCTTGGTGCCTTATCTGATCATGCTATTTGTTGAGGGCATGCCTGTCCTGTACCTGGAGCTAGCTATCGGGCAGAGGCTGAAACTGGGCTGCCTCGGCGTCTGGAATGAGATCCATCCTTTCCTAGGAGGTCTCGGGCTGGCCTCAGCTGTGACCTCATTCATGATTGCTATATACTACAATGCAATAATAATGTGGTGCTTCTTCTACTTGTTCAATTCATTTCAAGTAAGTTAATATTTAACAAATTCTAATATGAGTATGGGCATTTGCCTACATACACCCACATGCAAACACACAAACACACACACAGATCTACACACAATAAAGATCTAATTGTGAAACACACAAACACACACACAGACACAGATCTACACACACTAAAGATCTAATACACAAGGAAGTGCACATATTAAAAAGCACTGTAAACATGAAACACCGGCGTCTATTTTCTAGGCCATCGGTATGACTGTAATTGCGACTTGTGGGTCTGATGTTTTGCTGCGATGTCAATGTAAACACCACCAGATCCAGATTGTGCGACATTTTAATCCTCAAACTTTCTGGTATCCCCGTCTCTGGACTTATCTAAACACGACACAGATACTGCGCTGGGACTGTTCTACCCGTTGCAGATAAACCTGGATTAGATTGGAGGACTGAATATTAGCATGCACTAGAAGTATTTTTGTTTTATCATTGGAGCATTCAAGACTACATGTTTATTTATTAAAGTTATGGTAAAATTTCGTTTTTTTTATCGTTTACATACATTTGTATTATCTGCATACCTAACTACCTATGAACATATCCATTCAGTATTTACCTTAGTGAGGGCTAACCTACCTACCTACCTACCTCCATATATAATTAACCATCTTCATATTGACCAACAAACGGACTCTCTGATGATGCGAGTTTCCTGTCTCTGTCTTGTACATCTCGTTCTTTTATGCTCATTGAAACAGGGGACACAATTTGCGAGGAGATGATCTTTTGGTTCAAGGTCATCAGTTTTGTCTCTCCATAGATCTCACTCCCAAATATCCACAATAGGTTCTGAGATGTGAAATAACATATGCATTAGGAGGTAAGGGAGTCGCCGTGGCAGAGCGGCTAGACGCTCGCCTGCAGATCTGTAGGTCGTGGGTTCGCTCCCTGGTGGAGCCGGAATTTTTTCAAAAATGACCTGGGCTCCCATGGCGACCCAGCCTTTAGTGGATACCGGGTGCAGTCCCGGGAAGTTAAAAGTCCGGCGCGATGCTAAAACATCACCCATCTTGTGCTGATGGTCTATCAAATATAGGTCTTGCCTTATATGCCTTATAAGCCTAAAGGCTTGGAAATGGGTCCTTTTTTTTTTTACTTTGCTATTAAGAGGTAAAACTCGAATCTAGGGGACTTACAGGCTATACAGACAAATACATTTTCGTTGGATTTAGTACTAAATAATAAAAATAATCATTACCGAAGCTACTGAGTGCGTGCTCTGTGCTTTATACCATCTTCACGTGGCAACGTAGAGAGTGGGAAGAAAAGAAGACGAGAGAAGCTTACCATACCAAAGAGTCAGCTTATGAAACCTGAACGCATACAGAATGAAGCCATGCCGGTAATTCAGGAATGCACAAGAGATACCGCGGTAGTATGTATGCGATATATGCTTGCACTGCCTACTATCGCAGAAAGGCTTAAAGTCTTGCAAGTACAGTCATATCTCAGAGTAGCTGCAGACAAGAAGCACTTCCTACATGAAGCCCTGGGTAGAGCTAAGGGTCAAAGACTGAAAGAGAACGGCCTTGGATGGCGCAAACAGAAGACACAATTAAACATGTGTGCAGGCTTGATAAATTTGGGCTAGGCGAGGAATGGGTCATGGTGTCTGATCAGGTTTCAGACTTGTGTAGAGTTCTAATCACTTTAGTTCGTGAGTACAGGGACTGGCCAGCTGGTGCTGCAGAATCAAAAGTTTAAGGGGTCACAACGGAAAATATTATTTCAGAAAATATCTATCCCACAATTGCAAGTTTGAAAATGTAGACTTTTCAAAACAACTAGAGGGTATAGATATATCTATTCCACCAGATAGAGGTATAAATCGATATGAGGGACTATATACCCACCGGACGGGTCTAAATTTGAAATGTGACCTGCCCGCTAGGGGCGTCAACGTCACGAATAGTCTACTGTGCAGGGTTTGGTTGATTCACTCCACGACACCATTAATAAGTTCTTCATGTTGTAGTGACACCCAATCGTAAAATATTTCAGTGGCTTCTTCATAACTTCAGTGAATATGTGTTTTCCGATGGTCGTGGGTGATCTTTGTGAAAGTGTCGTTGGACTCCCAAAAGAGTCGCGACCCACAGGTTGAGAACCGCTAAAATACATGTTACTGATATACCCATGTATATGGTTTCCATTTGTACTGGTTACCAGTTATAAACATCCTCTGTATTACCATGCATGACGTCAGTAATGCTTAGAAAAGGATGTAAACAACAGGAAACATATTGTACTTTTTAGAAAATTAACACACACAGATCTTTCTTTAATAAAATATAAGAAAGAGAGGGAAAGAGAAAAAGGGAGAAAGAAAGAAAGACAAGCAAGAAAGAAAGAGAGAGCGAGAGAGAGAGAGAGAGAGAGAGAGAGAGAGAGAGAGAGAGAGAGAGAAGAGACAGAGACAATAGTGATGGTAGTAGTAGTAATGATAGACAGTGGCAGCAGTATTTAAAAAAAAAAGGGTTAGGGGGAGTCAGTTCCCCTCTCCCACCCCACATGTGTTCTAATAGGGGTGGGCGGGGGCGGGGGGGGGTGGTTAAAAGGCCTAGATCTTTTTTAATCGAGTCACAATAAAAATGATATTAAAATGATAGGTTGAATGACAAATACATATTTATTTTTAAAACATAGAATCTAAGAACACATATTTCAAAAGAGAAATTCTACATATGGTTGTAAGGAAAAAAGGTTACGTGCCTGTCCTCAGGGATCTTCAGGCAGACAATTAGAGACAGACAGATAGATAAATAGACAGACTGACAGACAGACCGACAGACAGACCGACAGACAGACCGACAGACGGACGGACGGACGGACGGACAGACGGATGGACGGATGGATGGACGGACGGACGGACGGACGGACGGATGGACGGATGGATGGATGGATGGATGGATGGATGGATGGATAGATGGATGGATGGATAGATAGATAGATAGATAGATAGATAGATAGATAGATAGATAGATAGATAGATAGATAGATAGATAGATAGATAGATAGATAGATAGATAGATAGATAGATAGATAGATAGATAGATAGATAGATAGATAGATAGATAGATAGATAGATAGATAGATAGATAGATAGATAGATAGATAGATAGATAGATAGATAGATAGATAGATAGATAGATAGATAGATAGATAGATAGATAGATAGATAGATAGATAGATAGATAGATAGATAGATAGATAGATAGATAGATAGATAGATAGATAGATAGATAGAAAAATAGATAGATAGCCCTAAGCGCCCTCCCCACGTCAGCAGACCTGGTCACGTCCAATAAACTATAATTGCCCAATGCTCTATGTTTAACAACAGAGTCCCTTGCCATGGGCTGAATGCCCGACAATGACTGTGGACAACAAGACATTTGTCGTAGAAGAGTGTGACATCAGCGGTCCCACGTCCTACTTTTGGTACAGGGAAGCCCTCGACGTGTCCTCCGGTATCGACACTTCGGGTGGAATCAAGTGGAAGATCATGCTGTGTCATGTGTTTTCCTGGATGGTCATCTACTTGTGTATTTGCAAAGGAATTAAGTCATCTGGAAAGGTCAGTGTTCTGTCTGTCTGTCTGTCT
>CAJHNH020002113.1:536785-589285 GCA_905116865.2 Candidula unifasciata
TCTACCACCCTACATGGCTATTTCTACCACCATACATGGCTATATCTACCACCCTACATGGCTATATCTACCACCCTACATGGCTATATCTACCACCCTACATGACTATATCCACCATCCTACATGGCCTTATCTACCACCCTACATGGCTATACCTACCACCCTACATGGCTATACTTACCACCCTACATGGCTGTGTCTACCACCTTACATGCCTATATCTACCACCCTACATTGCTATATCTACCACCCTACATGGCTATTTCTACCACCCTACATTGCTATTTCTACCACCCTACATTGCTATTTCTACCACCCTACATTGCTATTTCTACCACGCTACATTGCTATTTCTACCACGCTACATTGCTATGTCAACCACCCTACATTGCTATTTCTACCACCCTACATTGCTATTTCTACCACCCTACATTGATATGTCTACCACCCTACATTGCTATGTCTACCACGCTACATTGCTATGTCTATCACCCTACATGGCTATATCTACCACCCTACATTGCTATTTCTACCACCTTACATGGCTATATCTGCCACCCTACATGGCTATTTCTACCACCCTACATTGCTATTTCTACCACCCTACATGGCTATATCTACCACCCTACATGGCTATATCTGCCACCCTACATGGCTATATCTACCACCCTACATTGCTATTTCTACCACCCTACATTGCTATTTCTACCACGCTACATTGCTATTTCTACCACGCTACATTGCTATGTCAACCACCCTACATTGCTATTTCTACCACCCTACATTGCTATGTCTACCACCCTACATTGCTATGTCTACCACGCTACATTGCTATGTCAACCACCCTACATTGCTATTTCTACCACCCTACATTGCTATGTCTACCACCCTACATTGCTATGTCTACCACGCTACATTGCTATGTCTACCATGCTACATGGCTATGTCTACACCCTACATGGCTATTTCTACCACCCTACATGGCTATATCTACCACCCTACATGATTATATCCACCACCCTACATGGCTATGTCTACACCCTACATGGCTATGTCTACACCCTACATGGCTATGTCTACACCCTACATGGCTATATCTAGCACCCTACATGGCTATGTCTACACCCTACATGGCTATATCTAGCACCCTACATGGCTATATCTACACCCTACATGGCTATATCTACCACCCTACATGGCTATATCTAGCACCCTACATGATTATATCCACCATCCTACATGGCCTTATCTACCACCCTACATGGCTATACCTACCACCCTACATGGCTGTGTCTACCACCTTACATGCCTATATCTACCACCCTACATTGCTATTTCTACCACCCTACATGGCTATATCTACCACCCTACATGGCTATATCTACCACCCTACATTGCTATTTCTGCCACTCTAAAAAAAAATAAAAACTTCGATGCGGGACATTATGGCTATGTCATAACTTACAATAAGTGAAATCGGAAGAATGTTACAGTTTAGTCCT
This sequence comes from Candidula unifasciata, assembly GCA_905116865.2. Taxonomy (NCBI): domain Eukaryota; kingdom Metazoa; phylum Mollusca; class Gastropoda; order Stylommatophora; family Geomitridae; genus Candidula; species Candidula unifasciata. Next base: position 538,288 of record CAJHNH020002113.1, read on the forward strand.
GGTATACATACATCAAGGTATTCAAGTTCTCGAATAACTATACCTAGCCAGTTGTATGTACAGTAAAAGCTGGTCAGCACGAATTCCACGAGACCGGTCATCGAATCTGTGTTAAAAAATCATGCTCACCAATAATTACTAATAATATAACATCTCTGGATGGACTAACATGTTGTTCCTGTTAACCGAGTGTTCTTCTTAAGCAGGTTCGTTTTAACAAAGTTTTCTATAATACGAAGCAACTTAATAGAATTTTTTGTTTTAGAAATGCATTGTTACACAATATTTTGTCCTAATTTTCAACACACTGTATATTATTTTTAATAAATATTATTCTCTTGTTTGTGTGAACACTTAGACAAATAACATTTACACACACACACACAAACATATATATATATACACACACATACACACACACACACATATATATATATATATATATATATATATATATATATATATATATATATATATATATATATATATGCACTGTGATTTTGTAAGGCTAAGTCGATGCGAACGCTTCGTTATGCCGGGGTACCGGGTTCGATCCCAGCTGCGGACCATACGCCTTGCGTTGGTTTCGACAGTGGTATCAGGGAGCCGACCGTCTAGGAAGCAATGCCAAACTACTGGACGTAAATTTGTCTAGTGAAACCACACAACAGCCAGGGGCTGATGGGGTTGATTCTGCCACGTCCTGTAAAGGCTACGGAACTAACCTATCTGAGATCTGAGAAAGGTACCTACAGGCGGCCTAGTACCACACAGAAAGTACTGTGAAATGAAACATAAGAAAATAAAGAGATGTATTTTGCTATATTTGTAGTTAGAAAACAGAGGTTTTGAGGAAAAACATCTCAGAAGATTGTTGCGGTTCACATAGTAAGAAAAAAATCAACAATTCTAGATTACAACAAATGGCAGACTTATAAATAAATTATTAATAAAAAAAAAAAAAAAAAAAAAAAGATGGCGGTGGATTGGACACGTCCTCAGAATGCAGAAAGAGAGACGGCCGAGACAGGAAATCCAATAGAAAGCACAAGGACAGCGAGAAAGAGGCAGGCCCAGAGGCACTTGGAGACGAAACTTTGCGGCCGAACCCAAAGCTACGTGAAGGACAAGACTGGAGTTATGGAGGATAGCTCAGGATAGAACTGAGTGGCGACAGTTTGTCTCTGCCTTACATGCCTCTGGGGATTGATTGATTGTAGTTTAAAGAGGGAGGATAGTTTTGGTTGGTGCCTTTTAGTGATTGTTCAGAGACTTGGTATTTAAACGTCGGTGACATTATTGACTTTCGATGCTCTGCTAGGTAGTCTACGTCACTGCAACGTTCCCGTACCTCATTCTCGTCATATTTTTCATACGAGGCATTACCTTGGATGGCGCCATCGACGGACTGACGCATATGTTTACTCCCAAGGTTAGTGCTTCTCGTAAATATAGAAGTCAGTGTAATGTCGTTGTTTCTACCGCCAGTGACCGACGACTTTTGCAAATAATTGTACTCCCTACTATTTCCATAGTTTGATTGTCTAAAGATAGACAGATCCAATGAATAGTTTGTCATTTAGCAACCAGATAGCGGACAATAGCTGTAGCAAGGAAAAACATACAGCCTCCCGAATACTGACATTTTAGTGAAGAATGACAAAAATGTACATAGCTTAGTGCAGACATGAACATAGCCTTCTATATCGTGTACTGGTAATCAATGAAATCGCCTAGGCAGAAATGTTTTTAGAATGCATACGTACACGCAGTAGTTTGCAATTTTTTTCCCCCGTGAGGTCAGTGTCCATAATGGCCAGGTTGTTTTATAGTGCGTTTCAAGAGTCGTGCCCTCACACTTAAGCAGATATCTCGACAACTCCTGTACCGGTCAGCTCGCAGTTTTGAATGTAGCCGTAGATTTCCAACGTCCTTAGGATTTTATAATAGCACATGTTCTGCTATTTTCTTAAAGCAGTGAATTTCTTTGATCTTTTTAGCACTAATCATTTGTGTAACCGTACAAAAAATAGAATATACGGCAATAGACACAATTTGTTTACTTCTTATGATGGCACGGTCGAACGGGGCCATAGCTGTCTTTATTTAAACTGGGATGGGGGGGGGGGGAGGGATTGCCCATGGGTGATAGTGAGAGCCTCCCTTGAAGTTATGCGCATAATATAACACAGGCACCGGTCGGGGAAAGGAAAAGTAGAAGACGGGAAAAAAATGTTAACTCTTTGTACCAGTTTCAGTGTTTCATAACACATTAAATTCGTAGTGATTACTTAATTAAAAAAAAAAAAAAAATAAAGACATTAGAGGCTATTACCAACCAGGCAAACTGGTTTATTTAAAATTACTTGATATGTTATTCTTGGCCTTTGTCCTAATGTTACCTTTACCACATTATCCACTCTATGTGAAAGGGCAGGGGTGAATTGTATGAATTTCATATTATAATGTCAGCGCAGAGACAAACCCAGTAGCGGCAGAGAAGAGACATCAACTCTCCCTTAGGTTGTGCAGACTCATAAAATTTGAGCGAACTCAATGAAAAAACTGCTATATTACCCGACATATATGCTCTCCGAATATTCGTATCCTCCATACATGATAGCCTCATATATGAAACAATAATAATGAAAGAAAAGCTAGAACAGAACTAATCCCACTGTGGTTACAGCCCACCGATGTATCAATGGAATTGAAAAGGCCGATGAGCTCGTAAAATTTGCAAGGCACCACATGCAGCCCCACTCGTCTTAAAGATTAAAATCACCAACAGCTTCTGAAAACATTCTATGAAGTTTAACTGGGCATAAGATGAGGACAAATGCAGAAAGTATAACAGCATGCCAAACATACTTGGCAGAAACAAAAAGATAATAATTTTCAGACACTGAAAGAGACCTCAAGCGGAGGGCACCACCTCGACCTGATCGTCTCACTGACACTGCTACTAGTTGTTTTCTTCCAAGGGATCTTTAGACGCCAGTGGCACATTGGGCATATGAGTCTAGACTCTGGATGGGTGATGTGGTCAACTTTACTTATTACTACTAGACCTGGTACTTACTTAAGGTTGGGGTCAACCTGGAAACCAAAGTCAAGTCTGAAGAACAATCCGGCTCCACGAGGGTCTGAACCCTTCGGATCCACAGTCGAGTGTCAAGAAGCTACATAACGGCGGATGCCTGTGTTTATGTTGCACCAAAACAAATTACGGAACAAGACTGATCTGAAGATTGTCAAGACGGTTCCAGTCTGAGGGGGAAAATCTGGCCCACATCCGACACCCTGCAAAATGAGAGCAGAAGAGAAGCAAAGAGATACGCCCCTTGATGGCTTGGCCACAGGCATATGGTGGGACGAGCAGTATCCGTGATACCGCAGTTCATGTACGCTAACGAATCATACTTGCCTGAGCAGATCGGTAGCACAAAATTGTGATTATAATTTTTATAGCTAGAAAAGTTAAAAGGGGAGGGGTGGGTGGGAACTGTGCGACAGGGGGGGGGGGGGGGATGAGCCAAAGCGGTGTCGAAAACACGGCCTAATAAGCACAAAGATACAAAGTTTCACATTATATTATGCCATCTAAATATTCGTTTCAAAGAAATCAAGAAATTTCACAGTCAGAATAACAAATAGTTTAAATGTAATACGAGACAGTATATGTTGGCTGAAAAGGGGAAGAGAAATACCAAAAAAAAAAATAAATAAATAAATAACACCAGAGATGTAAACACATTTTATGTTATCACTGTTTGTTCACAGAGGGTGTCTAGCGGTGTCTAATTCATTGTATGTTATTCTATTAACTGTATGTTTTTGTTCACATCAAATTTACAAGTGTCTTTTTTTTAGACAGTTTATGTTGTTTGGCACGGATATGTCCTCATTGAGGTGTAGTGTCGATTGTGTCCTTCAGCGGACTTGTTTGTATTCGTATGTTGTTATAATAAACGTATTACACGGTAGAACGAAGTCATGTCGCACCTGGGCGCTAAAGTAGGTAAAGTCTGAAGTCGTTATTTCTCCTAGGATCTGAACCTATCATGTTTATAACATTTACATTTCTGTATTTTCCGATCTCCTCTATAATATCACGTTGATAACAACACTAGAGAGGCCAGATTGCGGGTGTGTAGCAAAACCCAGATCCTAAACTTCCTTCGAACTTAAAAATTTTTTAATAATGGACCATATCAGCGCTGTCTGTACCACTTCTGGTATCTTGTCATAAGTTAGGGGTTGGAAACTTTAAATAGTGTTGGACTAAATTATTGTTGCAATGTCGTTAAAAGTGCCAACCTAGTCCATCACAAATTTTACTGACAATTATTGAAACAAGATATTTAGATTAAAAAAAATATATCCGATTCCATTTTACTTTGACAATGAGGCCATGTATTGTATCCGGTGAGCTAAACGAACTTGTCAAAATAAATAGGTCTACATGACACACTTGTTAAGCATGTCGTGTGTGGCTTATGCATTTTTTAATTGTTACTCGGTTTGCCTCCCACCACAGATGGATCAGCTGATGAACATCCAATGCTGGTTGGATGCCGCCGCTCAGATCTTCTTCTCATTTGGACTTGCTTTTGGAGGTCTGATTGCCTTCTCCAGCTACAACCCGATGAAGAACAATGTGGAGAGAGATACCATATTTATCGGCTTCACCAACTGGTGTACTGGCATATTTGCTTGTGCAGTCATTTTTTCTGTGATAGGGTTCAAGGCCACAGTGATGTACCGTCATTGCATTGATCAGTAAGTTTCACACCCTGACACCCCTGTAACCGATAGCGTGTGAAAGGTCATGAAGCATGAATGAACGGCCTATCATGGTGTACTTGGGGCGGAACGTGTAACTATCAATCATTTATTATTTATTTTGTTCAGTAGAACACTTTGAGAGTGCATTTATGATGCTTACATTTGCTACACATGTGTTTTGCTGGGATATAATTGTTATTTATGATTCTCATATTTAAAATATCTGCTGTAGACCAGGGGTGTCGGAATTCGAAAGTTCTGACACATTTAGCACCCTCTAAAAATATTTTAAGGTACTCAAGCCACTCCAACAAAAGTGTAAGAGGGTTAACCTCTACCCGTAACCATTATATATATATGATATTATTCGAATGTTGAATTAAGAATCGACATCATAACACTTGGGACACTATATTTCGAATTAATTTCTAATTTTATTGATTTGTTATTCAGGACATAATAATAAAACTACTTATTACTATTAATTATTACCAGGTGCTTAAACAAGGATTATACTCTTCTCCCTCCCCCCTTTTCTCCCCCTTTCCGCTTAGAAAGCTTTAAGGAAACGGGGGAACTGAACACGCGCCTCTCATGTTTTCTTTGTGTAGCTCCCATCCTGTCTTCTTTGTAAACCACTGGAGTACATACATAAATTATCCTCAGACTGGCTATTTTTGTGGCAGATCTCTATTGGAGTATATCTATTGTTCTTAGGTTTAATGTTTCAGTGCATATTACTGTTAATATGTGTTTATTTGTCCTACATGTCCTATTCTTGCTGTAGATCTCTCACTGAGTTTTATTATATGTAAACTAATCATTATTACTTATAAGATACTATTGCTGTACTGAATTATTGGATTAATTATTGGATCTGATGGTCTGAAACCTATTTTAGGCAAGAACTATAGACAGATAAAGAAGAAGGGATAATCATTACACGCCACCATAGGAAATACGTTGTTATTTCAAGGACATCAAAGCTAATTTATGTTGTATACAACATCATCACCATGTTGAAGGATCATTTCTTTCGTTTCTTGTGCACAAGCTTCTGTTGCTAAATCAAGATTTGTAGAAATCACGTGGGCCTCAATCTGACAGTACACTTCTTTGTCTCTTTCTAGACTGGGTCGACCCGAAACCTTAACTGGTCATAAAATCCTTCCCCGATAGCGATTCAAACCAGGGACGTTCAGACTGGGCAAGCCTCAGGTCAATTAGATTACGAGGCTGACTCACTACTACATTTCATGTATATAGGCACTGCTTTAACACGGCTCCTTTACCACTACATTTCATGTATTTAGGCACTGCTCTAACACGGCTCTCTCACCACTAGGTGTCATGTATATAGGCACTGCTCTAACACGGCTCTCTCACCACTAGGTGTCATGTATATAGGCACTGCTCTAACACGGCTCTCTCACCACTAGGTGTCAGTATATAGACACTGCTCTAACACGGCTCTCTCACCACTAGGTGTCATGTATATAGGCACTGCTCTAACACGGCTCTCTCACCACTAGGTGTCATGTATATAGGCACTGCTCTAACACGGCTCTCTCACCACTAGGTGTCAGTATATAGGCACTGCTCTAACACGGCTCTCTCACCACTAGGTGTCATGTACGAAGGCACTGCTCTAACTCGGCTCTCTCACCACCGCGTGTCATGTATATAGGCACTGCTCTAACTCGGCTCTCTCACCACCGCGTGTCATGTGTATAGGCACTGCTCTAACTCGGCTCTCTCACCACCGCGTGTCATGTATATAGGCACTGCTCTAACTCGGCTCTCTCACCACCGCGTGTCATGTATATAGGCACTGCTCTAACTCGGCTCTCTCACCACCGCGTGTCATGTATATAGGCACTGCTCTAACTCGGCTCTCTCACCACCGCGTGTCATGTGTATAGGCACTGCTCTAACTCGGCTCTCTCACCACCGCGTGTCATGTATATAGGCAGCTGCTCTAACTCGGCTCTCTCACCACCGCGTGTCATGTATATAGGCACTGCTACTCTAACTCGGCTCTCTCACTCACTCGCCACCGCGTGTCATGTATATAGGCACTGCTCTAAACTCGGCTCTCTCACCACTAGGTGTCATGTATATAGGCACTGCTCTAAACACGGCTCTCTCACCACTAGGTGTCATGTATATAGGCACATGCTCTAACACGGCTCTCTCACCACTAGGTGTCATGTATATAGGCACTGCTCTAACACGGCTCTCTCACCACTAGGTGTCAGTATATAGACACTGCTCTAACACGGCTCTCTCACCACTAGGTGTCATGTATATAGGCACTGCTCTAACACGGCTCTCTCACCACTAGGTGTCATGTATATAGGCACTGCTCTAACACGGCTCTCTCACCACTAGGTGTCAGTATATAGGCACTGCTCTAACACGGCTCTCTCACCACTAGGTGTCATGTATATAGGCACTGCTCTAACTCGGCTCTCTCACCACTAGGTGTCATGTACGAAGGCACTGCTCTAACTCGGCTCTCTCACCACCGCGTGTCATGTATATAGGCACTGCTCTAACTCGGCTCTCCTCACCACCGCGTGTCATGTGTATAGGCACTGCTCTAACTCGGCTCTCTCACCACCGCGTGTCATGTATATAGGCACTGCTCTAACTCGGCTCTCTCACCACCGCGTGTCATGTATATAGGCACTGCTCTAACTCGGCTCTCTCACCACCGCGTGTCATGTATATAGGCACTGCTCTAACTCGGCTCTCTCACCACCGCGTGTCATGTATATAGGCACTGCTCTAACTCGGCTCTCTCACCACCGCGTGTCATGTATATAGGCACTGCTCTAACTCGGCTCTCTCACCACCGCGTGTCATGTATATAGGCACTGCTCTAACTCGGCTCTCTCTAACGTGTCATGTATATAGGCACTGCTCTAACTCGGCTCTCTCACCACCGCGTGTCATGTATATAGGCACTGCTCTAACTCGGCTCTCTCACCACTAGGTGTCATGTATATAGGCACTGCTCTAACACGGCTCTCTCACCACTAGGTGTCATGTATATAGGCACTGCTCTAACACGGCTCTCTCACCACTAGGTGTCATGTATATAGGCAACTGCTCTAGCCACATGGTTCTATCACCACTAGGTCGTATATAGGCACTGCTCTAACACGGCTCTCTCACCACCTAGGTGTCATGTATATAGGCACTGCTCTAACACGGCTCTCTCACCACTAGGTGTACCAGTATATAGGCACTGCTCTAACACGGCTCTCTCACCACTAGGCGTCATGTATATAACACTCACTGTATCTAGGTGTCATGTATATAATGCTGACGGCTCTCTCACCACTAAGTGTCATGTACTACAGGCACTGCTCTAACTCGGCTCTCTCACCACCGCGTGTCATGTATATAGGCACTGCTTCTAACTCGGCTCTACCTCACCACCTAAGATCGTGTCATGTGGTATAGGCACTGCTCTAAACTCGGAGGTCCCTTTTCTCACCACCTAGTAGTCTCAGGATCAGGTTTGGCTTGATGTTGAGTTGAGTAAAGGCAAACTGCTCTAACCTCGATCGCTCTCATCACCACCGCGTGTCATGTATCATGATGGCACTGTCTAACTCGGCTCTCTCACCACCGCGTGTCATGTATATAGGCACTGCTCTAACTCGGCTCTCTCACCACCGCGTGTCATGTGTATATGGCATGCCTTTTCCTGCTCTAACTCCGGCTCTCTCACCACCGCGTGTCATGTGTATAGGCACTGCTCTAACTCGTATGCTCTCTAGACAAACCACCGTACGTGTCATGTATATAGGCACTGCTCTAACTCGGCTCTCTCACCACCGCGTGTCATGTATATAGGCACTGCTCTAACTCGGCTCTCTCACCACCACGTGTCATGTGTATAGGCACTGCTCTTATATGGCTGGCTCACCACATGTCATGTCTAGTAGCTCTAGCCCATGGTTTGCCAGAAGTGGTCGTGGTGTGAGGGGCTAGACTTTTGAATCGGTTTCAAAGCATAAAATGGGTACCAGGAAAAATCTCGAGAAGTAGACGCGGTCGGCGTCATGTTGACAACATCACTTATCGAATGCTGACTGGTCTATAAAATAAGGTCATCACTACAAACCCAATATAGCTTTCACAGCGTGGTATCTAATTAATATCTTTACTTACTTGTATGCTTTACCCTCATCCCTTCTAAGATCGCTTTTTTTCTTTGGTTGTCGGGGGGGCCTTGTTGGAAACAGTTCTTTCAGTTTCTCTTTATTGTGACCAGTAGTGGTCAGATCCAATCTCTGGTCCTTGATATCTGATCTATCACAAACTTGAACAAACTTTTCCTAACTATGGCGTAGTCAATGCTTCATTTTTCAAAACAAGGTTAACACATCTGAATGTATCCGCATGTATGTGACGGAATGTTTGTAACGAACTTATGCAGAATCTGAAAGCTTCTTTAAAAAAAAAAAAAATCTTCACCAAAGCCCGACAACTCCGCTTGTTAAATCATTTTCTAGTGTGGCGTTTAGATGTCCTAGGAGGTTGATTTAATGACACTATGGTTTTTAAGAAACCGAAATCGGTGTTGTGTGATGTTTACTCACTCATTAGAATTTCGCCCGCACACAATGACAAAATAAGCAGTGCGGTATAGAGATTAACAGATCTACTGCATTATTCAAAGTTGAGATGAATTAATCCGTTACACTTGAATTGACAGTTACAATTGATGGGGTATATAACGGCGGTAGTTTGAAAAGATACGTCCGAATCTGTGATTGTGACCTATATCTTGGTTTTCAGGCAGAGCCAAGACGGAATTTTGCTTTGAGAGTCCCCTAAAAATTTGAAACTTTCCTGAGCCTTACAATAACATAGGCATCATCAGCTTTAAGATCCGTCGGTTTTCTCTCTTAAGTTTAAGGCAAACAGAGTGATTGGCCATGCCTTTGCAAGTGGATCTTGCGGCCCATCGGCCGTCTGCTCCAGACTAAACGCACAATTGATAATAATTAAATAATAATACTAATAATATTAAAATAATAATAATAATAATAATAATAATAATAATAATAATAATAATAATAATAATAATAATAATATTAGTAAGGTTAGGGATCAAGAGAAAGAGAGGTTCTTTACCTCTAGATGACCCCATCTTGGGGACTCCGAGTTTTTTTTTTGGGGGGGGGGGGGCAGGGGGGTTCCCGGGAAAGTCTAATATTATAGGAGAGTGTTAGTCTGTGTTCATTTCACACCATAATATCCATTTACAACTGGACTTTCCCATGAACTCCCCACATAATTTTGGAGTCTCCAATATTGGGTGAATTAAAAGAAAAATACTGAAGGAGAGGAAGAATAAGAGAAGAAAAGAACTCAGAAGAATATCTCGGCTATAGACACAGCGGAGGCCCCGCGCGTAGGGATAACCACCACATTTCAATGAAGGAAGATGTCTACCTTCACTTTGACTCCTTACAATTTGTGTTAATCAGCACCTTTCAGTTACTTCCCTGAGCCAAGCGCTTCCCGTTATGCGACACTGTGTGTGGCAACTGAGCGAAAAAAATCCAATTCGCCTGACTTCCTAGAGACTGCATTCTGGTTGTATCATTTATAATGGCCACCTTGACTCTGTCTTTATTCTTGTTCGTTCTTGTTTTTATCTGTTCGCATGTCATTAAATATTCTCAGTCATAAAGCTCATTAAATAAATAAACTGTGTTGTATTATTTCCTTGGCAGCAATATTGCTATCCTCACAGAAATTTGTTCAAATGCAGACTCGACACACACCTTGTGTTTTGACATGAACGTATCATGGAGTCTCAGTCACGAGACTTACAAAAGTGTCTTTGAGAGTAATCTGTCCTTGTATACAAACTACACCAGCGGATCTTTTAGACATTGTGACCTCGAGGAAGATCTCAACAAGGTACTGTACGCAATTTCTGGCTTCAAATGCTAAATGTCTTTCCAAACCTTTTCAAATACATCTGTATCATTTACAGATTTGATAGAAATTGCACTTCAAAAAATCATCATTTTTGATTTTCTAAATCATAATTATATTGCCATGTATTTTAGACATAACTATATTTCACAAACGGGAAGAATATGTGTATAAAAGTGCTGCATGATGCGAGTTTGCTTCATTTATCCAAACATTACGACAAAGCTTTTAACTTTCTGTAAAAGGGTGTTGCGTTAAGTAAATCGATTTGATTGCGCCAGGTTTACTTTATCTCACCCGGTCACACTCGAGATCGACTGGCCGCATGCAATGAATGTCACACAAAGCGCGAACTTCTTTTCTTCAGTCAGAAATATGAATCTTCGAGAAGAAAATGCAGTTGTGAACAGAATGGCGCCGTCAGAAAACAGACCCACGAAAAAACAGACACCTTCTCCCCCTTCCATCTCACCTTAGCCCATGTCATTAGGTTTTTATAATTTACAGTTGCACAGGTGCTGCTGTTTTCTTAAACTGGCGAATTTCTCTGATCTTTGTTTGACTAACGATTTCTGTTGCCCTTAAAATAGAATATACAGTAACTGACACAGTTGTGGAGATTGTTCGGAAATCATTGTACACGTGCAGCGAGGCCTGGCGATTTTGATAGCCTCTCTCGCATTCCAGGCACAATGACAAATCCGCAATTTAAAAGAGACTAATGCTGGAGATGACCATCCGAGAGTTAAGCGCCCCATAAAATGCGTGCGCGTTCATGTTTAAAAAAGTTTCCCTTACACAGTTTACTTAAGTTAGTTTAAGCATGCTGATTGTCAGGTTTTTGTTTTTTTTATGTGCCACAAATAAGGTAAAATAAAAACTAGAGTTTGTTTTTTACATTAAAATAAAATTGTTACAAGGACTTGATTTTAACGGTTGCGTCCCAGATTTCCACAATTTTCACAGAACCGATACTGAATTATACAGACTTTTGAAGTTGTGCAGAACTTTTTGAACGGACTATAGCAACTTGTCGTTAAGTACACATCACTGGAAGATGTTACTAATGAATGGTTCAAATCAGGGGAATCATGCAGTGGTGTGTTTTATCATCTGATCTGGTAAACAGCGAGGTGATTCCTAGAAACATCGAACATCAGGAAAACGCTAAAGCTTGAGACAACGTGTAAACACTCTCACGTTATGTGGATGGCACGTTGGCGTTAATGACTTAATGTTATAAACCTATTTTCATTATTCTTATATACCGGATTCTGTTCGGCTGCTGGTGATCTGGTAACAGACCTCTTAGCATTGATTTTAATATTGATATCAGCGTTGACCTTCAGTAAACAATGTTAAAACATTAAACGTAAAACGGTCTGATGAAATCACACAATCAACCAACAAACCTCCCCCCCCCCCCCCCTTTTTTTTTCCCATTTCGACCAGTACGTCCAGGGTCTACCGACGTCATAACGATGTGCATCAGGTACCTTAATGTTTTGCAAATTTTCTGTGACAGAAAGACACTAACAAACTGAACTGATCATCCCATCTCAAATGTGGTGGCCTAGAATATGGTAAAATCTCGCATTATACATCCTAGCGACAGTATCTAAAATGTGCTGTCTTTACCTACATGTGGATCAAAGGATTCTATAAATCAGTTTATCGAGGCGGTGGAGAAATGCTAAAAAAGGGATAATAATTAAACATGATGAAACTTTAATGCAGGTCAACACCCCAGGTGTAGAAATCTGAGGAGAAACGTTCTGCGAGTCCTTTGATGGTACAGTAGGAGGGTGGTGATGATGACACATTCCAGTGTGTAACAATCAGTCAGGGTAACAGTTTATTTGCACAACTACAGTGACTTCCGACAGCGAAAGTCGAGAAAGGAAGATAAGGAAAAACGAGTCACTGTATCCACATATTATTTTATGACAGTTATTAATATAATGAGAACAATGCCGTAAGTTCAATGATAATTACTGTTATTATAACCACGACTTCTCGTCATGATCTTCTCGGTCTGTCTTCGCCTGCGACAGCTTTGCACAAAGCACGATTTCCATAACCCATAATCATTTTCCAAGAGTCTTCAAACACTACCACTAAGGAAATGAAGGACGGAGTCCGAAATCGAACTCAAAATGTTTAAAGCAAAAAGCAAACGGCTTAACCCTTACGTCACGGAGACCCCACAAATGACACTGTGATATAACAGGGGTTGCCCACAAACTACAAGTAATTTATTCAATACCAATCCATATCATCCTGCAGGGAGTTGAAGGAACGGGCCTGGCTTTCATTATTTTCACACAAGCAATCAACGAGTTCGGATCCTCAGCCCCGTTCTGGTCAGTAGTCTTCTTCTTGATGCTCTTGTCTTTGGGTCTGGGCAGTGAATTCGGCACTATTGAAGGCGTGACAACGTCTCTCTACGACCTCGACATTTTCCCCTGGTTGAGAAAGAAATGGCTGGTGTCTGGTAAGTATAGTATAACAAAAATGTTAGATAAACATCCTTAAGAGGATCTCACAAACTAACCCTAGCATTTATTGGATGTTGTGTGGTTTTACTAGGCATTTGTTTCATTCTGTGTTCAATACAACATAAAATGTGAATAGACATTTCAGCGAAGAGAATGACAAAGACGCGCCTTTATCAACGGAATACTAAATACAACACAAACTGTGACTGGAAAATTAAACGGACAAAATAACATAGCTTTTAAAGAGTCAAGACCAACATGACAAAACAAAATATGTAATGACGTGGTGGCGGGGGAATATGGATATAAAGGGCTATATTACAAAACAAAAAACGCAAGAAAATGTTTAAAATGAAGAAAAAAAAAGGTGCATAAATATAAACAGATTAAATATAGAAAAATAAATAAAATTAAATATAACTGTGATGAATATTGATCATTTTAGGACTGAGAACTTCAAAACTGCAATTGAAACCACTTTGAGTAGCGGCTTATTTGGTCACTGCAGCAAGATTGTATAGATGTGACTTGGTGGTGTGAACTATTAAAATTGAGGATATTTTTTTTTTAAATCTCATTTGTTTCATTTTGTAATTGACCATTGTTTTCGGGATAGTGCGAGGTTCATAGTTTAAGTAACCTCCGATCGGTTTGCTGCCAAATTGATAGTAATTTACATGGAACCTAAATAGTTACGGATTGTGACAAATCAGTACTTTTATGAATTGTTCTGACTGCATTCTTTATATCTCAGCTGGACAGAATTATACAGCTATTAATTAAATCTTTATCGGATTTGGACTGGAGTAGATGCTACTTTCCAAGAGACGTTTAGGTTACTCGTAAATGTGGCTGTGGCTCATTGTATTCATAAAAAAGTACACTATTCCAATATAAATGCTATTTTTCTCAAACATCAGAAAGTGGCAACCGTTATAAACTGAAAAGACGCATGGAAGGAGGGATCATCATCATCATCAGGTGCCTTGCCGACTGGCGTGGGCGATCATGCCTCTCCATAATCTGCGATCTCCTGCAGCATATATCAGTTTGGGTGCCGACTCACCTCCATGCCATACAACAACTGTCAAGCATCTTCTCTTGTTGTCTTCCTCTATCCCTTTTTCCACAGATCTTTCCAGTGGTCACAACATGTTCTATTTTCCCTCTTCTCATAACATGGCCGACATCTGATGTCTGTGATAAGTTGTCTTTGGGCTCCCGCCTTTTTCAAAACCTCTTGGTTGCTCTTTTTGGCTGTCCAAGGTATTCTAAGCATTCTTCTGTAAAACCACATCTCTGAGGCTTCTAAAAATTGTTTGGCCTGCCTACCGATTGTCCAGGATTCACATCCATATGTTAAAACTGGATGTATGTAGCAAGCAAGAATTCTTTTTCTAACTCTCAATGACAAGGATATATTGCACAAGATGTTTTTCATTTTACAAAATGCAGTTTTTGCCTGAAGGAGGGATGGAGATTTAAAAAAAAACAACCCAATGAAGAGTCATCAGGGCCTGTTTAATGGCGTATGAACGTGTCAACCCTCCGACAGATACATGCTGTTGGAATTCTAAGATGCGAGGAAGCATAGTCGCCCACACCAGTCGGCAAGTCTCTTGAAGATAATGACTATTCTAATTTAAACCAAAAAAAAAAGATTGCACTGTTTGCATACTTAAGGTATCCTAAAAAAATTGAAATTGGAAAGGGGGAGGGGAAAGGGGGGGGGGGGAGAGTATCATTTTATTAAGGAAACATAACCACTGGCACTCTTGAGAGGGGGGGGGGGGTACTATTCAGGGGGACCAAGGTTACCATGACGCTGTTGTTGAATGCGGATGGATCGTTGACACGGGAACTGAGTGCTAACTTACCTTTTTTTTTTCAGTACCGATCGTATTGCTTTTACATGATACTTGTATCTCTTTCTATTGGCGTTTTCATACACAGCATGCTTTATTGGCAGGTATCTTGTGTTCCATGTGCTGCCTTATCGGCCTGCTGTTTGTACTGGGCAGTGGATCTTACTGGGTGGCCTTATTTGACACGTTTGCCGGGTCCTTCCCTCTCATCTTTATCGCACTCTGTGAATGTGTCTCTGTTGGCTGGGTGTTTGGAGTCAACAGGTCAGTAGCTGCTCACACTTCATCTTTCAGTTCTTCTTTAGCACATGGATTTTAGAATTACACGCTTTATAAATTAGGAAACATAACTAGAAACCAGAAAATAGAGAACCCAAGTAGCTGTATATGTTGATATCTGACACCTAGAACACTTTATTCTTGGACCACCTGCTACGTCTGAAGAACCAATACAAAAAAAAAAAAAAAAAAAAAAAAAAAAAAATAATAATTGAAGCTAACTAGATCTGTAAATCAGAAACAAGAACTGAATTCAAAGAAAGAAAAGAGGAAAACACATTGAAGCAAAATATATACACCTTTAATATAAATATAGAAAACAGAAGCCATAGTAGCCACATCTACACACATGAAGATAGACAACAACATAATAGTTACAAAAGGTCATGTTATAAGACAAGATTCCCACGAGAATGTTCACCAACAGTGACAAAGTTTGAGGACCTCTGACTCAAGTATACGTGTGTCATGTTGACTACAACATTGACTTGGAATGCCATGATATGTCGATCAAAGACAATTATCTCTCACGCACACTAGTACTCATAACTGGATGCTGGCTTACTGTACATAGTAATCGATTGGTCTTGATGAACCACTCACTGGCCCTCTCTAGCTTATGGAAGTTACTATCTATATTGTAGTCGACTTGTTGGACTCCAGATCAAAAACATGTGACTTCGCAGCATCATGTACATAAATTTTAAGACTGGCTAACCAGCCACGTTTGCATATGGATTAGCAGTTAAGACAACAGATAACGTCCTCAAAGACTGTCCCTGGTACAATATATAAAGGCAAAACATTTGGCCTCAAGTAACACCGGTGCAAGCCAAACTTTACGGGTCGCTGATTGAATTACAACAGACAGTAAAGTTCACACTAGACACAGAATTGCAGTCAATGGTAATCTATTTCAGCAAAGGAAAGAAGAAAATGAAGTCATGTGTATTCTCTAGACAGTGAGGAAGTATTTTTCTAATAGCCTGCGATTCTGACGTAGACTTCTCTGGATTATTTTTGTTGAGGTTAACAGACTCTCGGTCTGACTGTTGAGGCCTGGACTAAGAGTTCTGAGCTACTGGCGATCGATATTTGAACAAAAAAGTCACAACTAACAAAACAAAGCGAACACCCTTCAGTAGTCCCCATATTTACTCCATCACACACAAGACACACTTAGGTCAGTACACACCAGGAATTACACAGATATGCATCGCATAACACAATATAATGTACATCATTGCGGAGACGTGAAATAATGTTGTCAGAGTGAGTATGTGTGAGTGTGTTTGTTTGCTTGCGAATATATATATATATATATATATATATATATATGTGTGTGTGTGTGTGTGTGTGTGTGTGTGTGTGTGTGTGTGTGTGTGTGTAGCAGAAGCAGGTATTGTGTTTCTGCCTTCCAGACGAAGATAGCACCTTTAGCCATACCAGCAAAGAATTGAATGTCTTTGCATAAATATACATACATATTCATATATAACTAGGCTCAACAGACACATTTAGGGCAAATTGTTTGAGAAACCCTCTCCTTCTACTTGTGGTTATCTATTGCCTTCAGAGCTGGAAATGAAACCATCTACTCCCTCCAAACTTTTCATTCCTAGGTGGGCATCTCTTTCTCGTACTGTTAGGCCACGCAATCAATTCAGGTATTCCATGCGCTAAATTCTGTTGTAAGTTTCCAAATGTGCTTGTCTGTGCAGGTCAACGAGAATGAGTCTAACTCAACCATAGACGATTTATATCAGAAATGTGATTCATACACGTACACTTCTCACTGTATTCAGTGTATGACACATGAAGGTGTGATATACTAGATTGAATTTACTTATTCTTGCCTTGGTTTAACAGCCACAATCGTTAGAAATGCGGTTAAGAAAAAGCAAAACAACAACAGACAGGACTAAAACAAGACACTTTGTTGCCCTAAGCATTTTCAAGATTTTGAACACCCCCCCCCCCTTTTTTCCACCTCCAGCACCATCTAAACAGCATTATGGGCCTCTAGGGCCACTAAGAGAATAACATTTACATAGTCACTTAATATACGCAGATTTGCCAAGGGCCTCTGTGTTTGTGGGATGGTCGGGTAAGTGCCAGTCGAGTGTACGTGTCAAGATGGCGCTTGTTTTCCACTTACATATCATTCTAAATATTTACAATAATAAACCATAAAAAAACATTTTATTTATTGAAATGAAACAAAACTTACAGTAAGGTGGAAAATAATGTCTACTCTAATTTATTATATATTACCACTTTTATATTTCTCCTACTATTTTTATTGTAACTCTTTGATCAGATCCTCAAACTATTCTTACGTAACACTTCTATTTCTATACTTGATAGAAAAAATGTATTTAGCCTGCTTTGTTACTCTAATCGGGTTTAAAAAACTATAATTTAACCCAGAAAATAAATGCACAGCTCCAAGGCTGTAGAAAATGTGTGTGGTGCCCCCTCTCTTTGTGATGCCCTAAGCACGCACATAATGCGATTAATTGTTAATCCGACTCTGCACATGCACAAAAGATCTAGCTCTAGTTCAGTAAGTAAGTCAATTTTACCCTACCAGGACGTCACACAGAGCGACAAACACATGGTGGCACTGCGGATGGGGATCACTCGTGGAGAGGTACTGGAAACCCCCTTCAACCGTTAGGTTATATTAGGGCCCCGGCAAGAGCTAGGATGGGTTTCAAAATAACCAAAAATTGCATCCCAGGGGATGACATCTTAAAACTCTAGTTCAAGCAGGAAAGTAACTTTTTGTTTTCCGCGTCACCCGAAATCCCGGGGTACAAATAGTTGGATAACAACCTGTCAGGGCGGAATGAGAAGTGGTTAGGCATTAGAATACACTGCTCACATCTCTGGGTACACAGTGCGTCACCCTCATGTATATCTCATCTACCTTTCCAATGCTTGCATTTTCCCATTATATTTTATTCTTGGTATGTTTGAAGTATTTTTCCCAGGCTATAAATAAAGGGATGCAACCACTTCCTAATATGGTATTGGTGGCACAAATTGTAAAGAAAATATAATTGGCTTGTTTCAATACCAAAAATGAATACGTTACAAATAATGTATTGTAAGTCGGATGCAGATTAGCGAGTTTTTATAATATAAAGTTCCATCATCTATGTATCTCCTATACGCCTCCGGAAACTTGCCCTGGTATGATAAACTGACCTCGTATTCCAGGTGGCCCATAAAGAGGCACGCGTAACTGGGACCCATCTTGGTGCCCATCGCAACCCCACTGATCTGGTCGAATTACTCAGCATTGAACTCAAAAGAGTTAAGGGTCAGTACCAGTTTAGAAGGGCATATAACAACTGAAGTAGGCATGATCGGGTTGGACCTTCTGTCCAGAACATAGATGATGGCGTTGGTATCACCGAAATGTCCATGGTTGAGCTTGACCAATTTATTACTTACATCAACAATTTCAATCCGGCTATCAAATTCACCTCACTGATCTCCACCACTTCAGTTGACTTTCTTGACATCACGATTAGCATCGATTTCCCGTGTCTGAAAACCACAGCCTATTACAAACCCACGGATTCTCACAGTTATCTCCTCTATACGTCTTCTCACCCACTGCCGTGTAAAAATTCTATTCCATATTCACAGTTCCTTCGATTGCGCAGGTTGTTCTCTGATGATTCTGACTTCTTTGATAAATCTTCTTGAATTATTCCGTGCCCGTTTCTGTCCGTAACACATTCGACAAGGGGCTCTAAACAAAGTTTTAGCAATCACCAGGAGAGATGCTTTTCCTACCAAACGTAACTCCACCAATGATGGACCCAAATTGATCTTGACTTTTCACCCTAACAATGTGGTTGCTTCCAAAGTATTCTTTCGTCATTTGGACATCCTCCGCTCTGATCCGGACACCAAGATTATCTTTAGTGAAAAACCTAGATTAGTTTACAGACGAGACCGCAACCTCAAAGACATACTTGTCCGAAGCCGACTCCCACCCATCCACACAGGACTTCCTTTTGGGACTACTCAATGCTCACGCAGCACCTGCAAGACATGTCCTTTCGTTGTCCAGACTTCTTCGATCAGTTTCCATAATGGTTCTTTTCAAATTACGGAACCTTTTACTTGCGAATCCCACGACGTAATTTATGCAATTATCTGCAAACGATGCAGTAAGGCATACATTGGGGAGACTGGCAGGAAGCTAGCTGATCGTTTCCGGGAACACCTCTCCAATATCGACAAGAAGACACTCAAACCAATCCTTCTTCATTTTAATAGCCCTGACCACAGCTGTAAAGATGACATATCTGTCACAGCATTAAAATCTTGCTCTGGCAATCACACTACCCGCCTCGCTTTGGAAAATCGCCTTATCCACAGCCTTGACGTTCTTAGTCCAAGTGGTATCAATATCCAACATACCTTCATCTAAATAGTTCTAATCTTATCACATTTTAAATGTTAATTATTTTATTTTATTTCCTATTATTACTTTATTCTTTTTCTTATCAGTATCATTTATGTATCATAACAACTTGTATTTCTTTTATTCCCAGTATTGTGACTATATTTTTTAGCCATCGTTTATTTTATTTTATTTCATTTATTCCGCATCACATTTTTTAAACGTCGCTCACGTCACCCCTTAGAGATCTACATACTCTCCATTCCTCGTTTGTGTAGTTCACTTATGTTTCAAAAAGGCTGCCTGGCCGAAACGTTACGTTGTGTTGTTTTGTGCACGTTTTCCTCTTTCCCATTTTCCCATTTCTCTGGAATTCCTTGTATTAGCTTGACTGCAGTCACCCCCATAGTTTCACAATAAAGTTTAGTTTTGTTACGTGCCAAATCTTCTCCTAATAGCATCGTTTTCAAGTCGATCTTTTCTTGCTGTACCTAGCATAGTGCGTACTCATTTCATTGCTTAATTATTTTCCTTCTGTCATTTGAAGACAGTATCTATGCTTGACATTGATAGCATTGCGTTGGTAAGAATATTGTGTTGGACAGTGTTCTGTTAGTATTCTTACTGACATGCTTGCATTTTAAAATAAATTCTTTAACTTGATTGGCTTTATTGCATCTTTATTGGATTTCATTAGTAATTCTTCCCTCTCTAAAAAAAAACAAAAAACACTGCTCACACGTATGTAAAATCCTTCGCCTGCTTTAACTGTTGTTGGTCAATTTTGATATTGGTCGTTCTTCCCTTTCTGGAGAATGTCATCACTTCTGTTTTGTCTACGTGGATCATAGTTGTCGCCTTCTAAGTGGAATACGAATAGGAAGAGGCGTTTTCAAAGCGCTAGGAAATTGGTGTCACAGAAAATTAAAACTGAACTGAAAATTTGTAATTCTTGTGTCAAATCAGTGCTTCTATGTGGAGCGAAACATTAAGGACAACTAAAACAATGACTAATAAACTACAAACATTCATAAACTTTTTCCTGCATAGAATAGAGTGCATACATGGTATGACAGAATCACTAATAGGAGATAATTGAACAAATTCTCGTGAATCAAATGTTGAAGAACAGATGCTGTCTTTGGATAGAAGATGCCTTTAGAAAACATAAGAACAATATAACTAGAAAGTCTTTGCACTGGAAGCCACACGGGCATCCAAATAGAGGTAGACACACACAAATCACGCAGAGAAGTAAGCTAGAAACCTGTATGCAATAGCAACAGATGATATTATTTGGCATGAATTGGTTGAGGACCTTTGCTCTGTTGGGGGCGGGGGGTGGGGGGAATACAGGGCAGAGTTAAAGTCGAGAGGATCACTTTGTTGGACTGGGTTTTATCCCACAGGGCAATAGAAGAAGGAAAGGAAGAAGGGCTTGGGGTTGGCTCATCCTGTTAAAAAACGTAAGCCGCAAAAGCCAACAAATTGTCCGCAAGAATAAATAGAAAACAATTTAATCAGTCACCAACGTCGTAGGAGGCTTGGGGGGGGGGGCGGTTTTTTTTTTTTTGGGGGGGGGAGTGGTGGGGGAGGGGTGGATATAAATGTTCGGTGTAAGCCGAAAGTAGACTGAATCTCTGACTCAACTAATTTCAGGACAGAATGAAACAACCTGTGGTGAGCTGCAAGCTATTGTAATACAAAGGAACATTCGCTGAGTTCGTTTAGAGCCCGTATTTCACTGAGGACTAAGAGCAGAAGAAAAAGAGGAAAAAAAAAAAAAAAAGAAAGAAGAAGAAGAAGAAGAAGAAGAAGAAGAAGAAGAAGAAGAAGAAGAAGAAGAAGAAGAAGAAGAAGATACTGTTACCCCTGACAGTTTACTGAAATATTGATGACATCATGTAGCCCCACTGATAAAATGCCAAAGGCTTCAAATGAGCGACCCAGCATTAGATGTTGGAAATGTAAATAAAACGTGTTGGGTGACTTGGTGTTATAACGTGCTGGTTGTGTGTGGAGACCATGAGCCACTACTCGGAGGAGAATCTCTTGGTACGAATCCCAGAAAGCCCGTTCTACCATTTGACATCGATGCAGTGGAGCAGCAAACGTCACCAGAAGTTTCAATTAGGCGTCGATGTTTGTTATTATTACTGTTTATACTCCTTGTACTTAATAACTAGTATTTTATGATCGTAACTCTGTCTGTCTGTCTGTCTGTCTGTCTGTCTGTCTGTCTGTCTGTCTGTCTGTCTGTCTGTCTGTCTGTCTGTCTGTCTGTCTGTCTGTCTGTCTGTCTGTCTGTCTGTCTGTCTGTCTGTCTGTCTGTCTGTCTGTCTGTCTGTCTGTCTGTCTGGCTGGCTGGCTGGCTGGCTGTCCTGTCTGTCTGTCTGTCTGTCTGTCTCACACACATGAAGAGAGAGAGAGAGAGAGAGAGAGAGAGAGAGAGAGAGAGAGAGAGAGAGTCCGTGGGTGGTGACGTATAAAATTAATCCCAGACAATATAGCTTTCGGTAATAATCATCATATCCTGACGGTGTCTTTGATACGAAATGAAACAGTAACATTTATTTGTGAATTTTGTATCTTCCTCTTATACTGAGACTTCCTTTCAGTAGAATAATTGTATGGTTGTCGCCCTTGCCAGGTTCGGAGAAGAGATCAAGTACATGATAGGCCACCAGCCGCACGTCTTCTGGAAGATCTGCTGGAAGTTTGTGGCCCCTGTTCTCATCGTGTGCTTGCTTCTCGGCACCCTAGTCAACACGTTCTCTATGCCCATGGCTTACAAGGTCTACAACTCTCGGACGGTAAGAGTGATTCTGACACCGAAACTGCCCAGTGTGATATGTGAGATACAATACTATCTGGATGTGATATGTGGAATTGAATGTGATATGTGAATTAGAAAACTGAATGTGATATGTGAGATACAATACTCTCTGGATGTGATATGTCGAATTGAATTTGATATGTGAGATACAATACTCTCTGGATGTGATATGTGGAATTGAATGTGATTGAGAGTTTGAAAACTGAATGTGATATGTGAGATACAATACTCTCTGGATGTGATATGTGGAATTGAATGTGATATGTGAGTTAGAAAACTGAATGTGATATGTGAGATTGAATACTCTCTGGATGTGATATGTGGAGTGATATGTGAGATACAATACTCTCTGGATGTGATACGTGGAGTTGAATGTAGAAAACTGAATGTGATATGTGAACGCGATATAGAAGTTATCAATAAGAAAAACAGCTAAAAAATTTAGCGGCATTTAAATAGTTGGTAATTTTGGAGTACAGCATTATGTAGCTAAAGAACATATCCATATGTCGACTGCATTTAATCTATATGATTTTATCGTGATTTATTTATAAACTAAATAAACACACCATACGGAAAATTTTAAACATACATTGTAAAAACAAATAAAGGTAATAACATGAACAGTGTGCCAAGAAAAAAATCTACTGTGTCATTAACGGGTCATGTGCCTATTCTCCAGTTGTTGCAACAAGTGAACAACATAAAAGTAGACATATACATGGACAACAATGATGAAGAATTATAGGAGGTATTTTATTTATAGACAGTGTGGCTGCGTGATTTGCTTTCCCAACCACACACACACACACATACACACAAACACACACACACACACAACTTTGTTGGTTTCTTTACTGATCTGCTTAAATTTCTCCAGCAACTGGATCGACGGCTACTTGCAGAAAAGTAGCTGAAACAGTGGCGTCAGTTTTACCTATTAATTGTTAGCGCACAAAAGTATCATATCACCTCTTTAAGGAACAGACAATTATTTTATATTTACTTCCTTACCTATGGCAATTACAGTTCCTGGAACTGTTTCTTGGTGATAACATGTGCTTCAAAACTATGTTTTATATCTTACCAACGTGCGCCATTGTCAAACCTCTGAAGTTTGCAAACACTCCCCCCCCCCCGGTCTCAATCACCCTTTTTTTCCTAAAATTTTCCAATCATTCAGGTCAGTTTCTACAAAATTAAAAAAAACAATAGAAGTAACTGCAGTAAGACGGAATATATATACATATGTATATATATATATATATTATATATATATATATATATATATATATATATATATATATATATATATATATATATATATATATATATATATATATATATATATACATTATGGTGTGAAGAAATACATAGTGGTGTAGAGAAGTAGACATATACATGGTGGTGTGGAGAAGTAGGCATAAACGTGATAGTAAGGAGAAGTAGACATCTACATGGTGGTGTGGAGAAGTAGACATATAGATTTTAACGTGGAGAAGTAGACATTTACATGGTGGTGTGGAGAAGTAGGCATAAACGTGATAGTAAAGAGAAGAAGACATCTACATGGTGGTGTGGAGAAGTAGACATAGATTTTAACGTGGAGAAGTAGACATATACATGGTGGTGTGGAGAAGTAGGCATAAACGCGATAGTAAGGAGAAGTAGACATCTACATGGTGGTGTGGAGAAGTAGACATATAGATTTTAACGTGCAGAAGTAGACATTTACATGGTGGTGTGGAGAAGTAGACATTTACATGGTGGTGTGGAGAAGTAGATATATACATGGTGGTGTGGAGAAGTAGATATATACATGGTGGTTATGAGAAGTAGACATATGCATGGTTGTGTGGAGAAGTAGACATATACATGGTCGTGTGGAGAAGTAGACATATACATGGTGGTGTGGAGAAGTAGACATATACATGGTGGTGTGGAGAAGTAGATATATACATGGTGGTGTGGAGAAGTAGACATATACATGGTGGTGTGGAGAAGTAGACGTATACATGGTGGTGTGGAGAAGTAGATATATACATGGTGATGTGGAGAAGTAGACATATACATGGTGGTGTGGAGAAGTAGACATATACATGGCGGTGTGGAGAAGTAGACATATACATGGTGGTGTAGAGAAGTAGACATATACATGGTGGTGTGGAGAAGTAGACATAAACATGGTGGTGTGGAGAAGTAGACATATACATGGCAGTGTGGAGAAGTAGACATATACATGGTGGTGTGGAGAAGTAGATATATACATGGTGGTGTGGAGAAGTAGACATATACATGGTGGTGTATAGAAGTAGACATATACATGGTGGTGTGGAGAAGTAGACATATACATGGTGGTGTGGAGAAGTAGACATATGCATAGTGGTGTGAAAAATGCATGATGATTTGGAGAAGTAAGACAAGCAGGTAAGACCAAAAACGACGTATGAAACTGAATAAAATCAAACAGACATGAACAATTTACAACCAAAAAAAAAAAAAAAAAAATTAAAATAATAACTGACTGCAAACGTATAGAAAAGAACCGGTAAATCAAAAAGCACCCAAAAAAAAAAAAAAAAAAAAACAATGTGATGAACGTTTCGGAAAATGAGAAAAATAATCAGCAGAACATTTTGTTAGATAGTCAAAACTAATTCAAAAGCGGATGAAAGCCACAAGCCTGCAGCTGCAATTACTAATAGAAGGGAAGGTCACTAACAGATCCACCAGAATTAGTAGAAAGATACAGTTAATATTTTCGTGAGCTGTTTGAAACCGTAGGATATGATCAATGAAGAACAACATGAGACTGCAAAACAACATTGCTGGTCTAGATTTACTCAATGATGAAAATGATTTAGGAGAAATAAAAGCTGCACAAACTGAATCCTCACTATGAAACATTGTTTACAAATGATGCACGACCACACCTTGAACGTGGGTCAACTGCACAGAGTTCAGCATCAAAACCGCACTACACAATTTTAAACAAAGGGCAAAATCAAGCGCTCAGAGTCATAACAGGCAGGATGAAATAAAAGCCTATAGCTGTCATGGAGAAGATGGCGATGACCCAAACACTGACAGAACGAAGACACTTTCAGATACTAATACACGTAGAAAAGTTTCTTAGCATGCCTGAACACACTATGAAAGACAGATTCCAAAATCCAGCAGTGGGTGACTGAAAAGAAGCAGTTTGATTCACCAGGCCCAACGAATCTGCAGGCAAACTAATGATCTGACTGCAACTGATAGCTCCCTTAAATGCTATTTCAGATCGGACACCTTGAAAGGAGGATTATAAGTTGCCAATACACATTCATACAGAAGTGAAAGGAGTATTCGACATGGAAAAACAAAACAGTGTGCAACGTAAAACAGCCACCCTCGCTCTACTTGATGATGGATACCCACTTTTGTGGGTTCGTGTTTGCACGGATGGGTCAGCATAAAATGCCAGCAGAAATGGAGGAGCAGGAGTGTATATTGATCATCCAAATAATACCAGATATACAGCCAAAATACCAACAGGAAAGCACTGTCACAACTATGATGCAGAAGTTCACGCTATCAAAATAGCAGCAGAAAAACTGTTAAATATACATGATATTTCACACCAGAAAAATACAATCAGGTACTTCAATAAGAGACAACATTGCAGACATAGATAGTTATTTCAAACAAACGCAAGAAGAAAAAGAATCAAACAGTTCATATAAAAGCATAGAATATGTTAAGAACATAATTGTGGCATTCATAGACCTGGACATGTCACTCAAAAAGTGGATATACAAGCATTATTGAAAGTTATGCCTTAATATGAAATAGTGAACACCTCATCAAAGTGTGTGAAAGCTTGAAAAGAAGCGTAGTTAGAATAAATGATGGAATATCGGAACTGCTCACGGCAAAAGCTTGAGTAAGACAGGGATGCATCTTATTACCACTCCTGTTTATCGCCTACAGTATAAGTACTCAAAGCAACATGAGAGGATAGCGTAAAATGGATCCATAGACTGTTCAACCTAGTCTGGACAACACAAAAGACAACGGAGAACTAGAGAAAGGCAATAATAGTACGAATATGGAAGAAGTAAGACAACAAGAGAGACTGCGAGAAGTGTAGAGGAGTTTCGCTATTGAGCCACACCGGGAATATATTTTGTAAGATCCTTGAAAATAAAAAAAATAAAAAAAAGGCTACATACACCCTATCATCGAGCCACAACTTAGTGACGGTAAATGGGATTTCGGAAGAACAGACGTTGTATTGACGCAATATTGACATCTATACAATTAGTTTAAAAGACGGTAACATACTATAAAGAATGAGACGTCGCATTGTTAGACCAAGAGAAAGCTTTCGATCGAGTAAATCGATCGAAAATATTATGGAAGGCACTACAGGATTACAAAGTAAACAAACACCTCATTAAACTGTGCAAGAGTTTGTACGTGAACAGTCAATGCGCAGTTAAAACAAATACAGGAATGTCAGAAAAATGCTGCGTTAGATCTGGAGTCAGACAGCAGGCGTTTTAACTCCACAACTGTTCATCACAAACGTCGACCATATTTGCAAATCAGCTAAAACTAGCAAAGGGGACATTATCGGATTACTAAATAAACTGCTTTTCGCCGATGACCTGGCAATCATAGAACCAACAGAAGTACAACTACAAGAACATTTCGTAGACTATTCAGAATGCGATACATGTGAATATAAACACTAAAAGAATACTGTACAACACAATATTCTTACCAATGCTATGCTATCAATGTCAAAATGGACAATGTCTCTGAAAACGGAAGCAATATAATCACAACGGAAATGAAATGATTACTTATTATTTTATGTGTAACAAGGAGAGATTGCTTAGGAACGATGATATCACGAGGAGAGTCAGCACAGTACCAGTACTGAACTTCATATGCAAACAACAAATCAAATGGTCTGGTTACGCAACAAGATTGACAGCAGACAGGGCGCCACGGAGATCAATACTATACAGATACTGCGGTAACAGAACCAGAGCTCGACCACGTAGAACATGGACTGCAGAAATATCAGAGACACTAAAAACTACCTTTTAAAAAGCGAACAGAAAGGCCTGTTTCAAAAATTTCTTTCTACACTGAGGCCGCGAGGCATTAGAGAAATAAAAAAAAAAAAAGAAGAACGATAAATAAGAATGCTAAGCCAAAAAACGAAAATTTAAGCAACATTAACGAATTACTCCTTGCTGATGACTAACTAGGTCATGACAGCAGATACAGCCATGCCATTGCAGCATCTGACATCCCTGAGGAAAGAATGTAACAAACAAATAATAAATATGGAATCGCAATCAAAATACATACGTAATGCCAGTAGAAACAAAAGACCAGAACTCAAATATGGCAGCAGAGTGCAAAGGCATTTAAACAGGCATCTTTGTTGAATTTTCCTGGAACAATATTGCCCACAGTCAACAGAATAAAGAAACTAACATTTGATACAGTAAAGCAAACTTAGTATTGAGACAGCAATCGCCTCAACTTCTTCCACCCCACCCCTTACTGATTAAGGCAATCTTGATCAACATAGAGGAACATCTCGTACAATGCATATTCATCCCCACTCCATACTACAGAGCGCAGACATGATTACTTACAACAACTCAGACGAAAAAAAAAAAATAGTAATTTCGGAAACGTGATGCCTGAGAAGGGCTGTAAGGGTGGCAAGGAGAAATAAAACAACAACCAGGATTGAAGCCAAAAGAAGAAATGTCGGTACAAAACCAATTCTAATTTAATACAAAGATAACATGTGTTTCCCATTACAGAAATTGCCTTACGATGCTATACCATAAGAGGCATACACCAGAAGAGGCAAGGGACATAGCGAACGAGGCAGACCTAGAGTATTTTTAGAAAGATAACATTAGAGAAACTCTACAACAGCACAATGTGTCAAGGTCAGGGTGACCAGGAATGCAAGAAGCGGAACCTTATGTCTCCCTATATAGTCGGAGCGGTAAAAGAGGAAGTGAAGATGGGGAAGAATATTGACAAAATAACTGGCTGGCATTAGTGATAATAATAGTAATAATAAAAGTAATAATAATAGTAATAATAGTTACAGTAAAAATTAAACAATGTACCACTGTAAAGACTGTTACCACATTGACAATAACTATCTGTTTAAACGCCCCAGACTTTTATGGACAGCGTGCCCTACCCATGGTACGCCAGTTTCCTGTGTGCCACGCTTGTGTTTGCCTCGGTAGTCTGGATCCCAGCAATCGCCATGTTGAGAAAACTGGGAGTTCTGAACTACAACCACGCCAAACGATTTGCCAGTGAGATACACAGGACAACCCAGTCAACAGTTAAGTTCTTCGGAAGTCAGTTATCACAGAGGTATATAAATAGATACTCTCTCTCTCTCTCTCTCTCTCTCTCTCTCTCTCTCTCTCTAGCTCTCTCTCTCTCTCTCTCGTTACTGTTATGGTCGTCCACATGGGTGATGACATTTTTCATTTTTCGAAGCCCTAGCCTGGCTTTCGCCGGGGAGCCCTGACTATAGCCGGGCCATAAATATGGCCTAATGAGCTGAAAGGTGTTCTGGAGCCTCTTCACGGGTGACCCTCATCCGCATAGTGACACCTTTTTTTTCACCGGGTGTTTATAGCTTGTGTGACTTTCTGGTGGATAACAACTTACCTACCTATCTACCCCCCCCTCTCTCTCTCTCCCTCTCTCTCTGTATGTGTGTGTGTGTGTGTGTTTTGTTTTGTTTGATGATTCACCATCATGAAGCAGGTGGTTTGCAGAACGTCGCTCTGATTACAGTACGCCTCAACCATTCGAATCATTCCCAGCTTTTCCCTTTTATAAACTTACATGATTAGGATGTCCCATGATATCACGTGTCCACAGTCAAGATGGCCAACCCCTACCTCTTCGTACAGGAACCATAGCACCAGCACCCCTCCCTCTTCGGAGAAATATCTACGAAAAACGATCTGTTAATAAACCATTGATATTGCATCATTATCATTATATTCTAATTGTACTGTCAAATGGTACAGGAGTAATGATGATCCAGCGCTTGATTACTGGCCCTGACTCTTGTCATTCCGGGTTGTTGTTGTTTGTTTTAGTATCCAGAGGCCATGAGTTGTTAACCCTTAGGCTCGGTATTATGGATATCGCAGCCTTTCGGCCTTGATTCCATTGTAAATACCGTAAATCTGGAAGAAATATTTTCTGCCTTCCCCCGGGAGTGAACCTGGACCACAAGGAGTTCGTCACCCGCTCACCGCGCAATCCGGTTTAGCCAACTACGCTAGAGAGACGGGCTGTCATGCCGGTGCATAAAGATGACTTTAATGTCGTCAGTACACATTTTCGGGGAGTTTTTTCTTGCTCTTCGTTAAACTATTCTTACTTGTATCGCATGTGATAGTAAAAGGTGATACTGCAGATATCCAAACCATTTGATCTTCTGACTCTCACTGTATTTGACCCGCGGTTTTGTATCTATAGTGTATGCGTGTGTAATTACTCACTGAATTTACACGCATAGCCATATGGAACTTGGGCATTTTTTTCTGCCAATACAGATTCAAATATCGGTGACCATAAAACATACACATTTCCGCTTATCTGTTGCTGTGAAAAAAGGGTGGTTTTCTTGGGGGGGGGGTTGCATTTAGAGCAAGTCGCTTTTGTAAGGAATAAATAAACAACGGCTAGGAAGAAGACCATGTTACTGTTTGATACCGATCAACTCAGCTGTCTCTTGCCGGTTACTCCTGACATGGTTTGCTTTCCTTATCTCCTTTCTTTATGTAGGTAGTGCATTAACCAACTTTATCCCTTTATACTGATTTTGTCATCTACTGTTATTTTTAGAGATAGTTCAGACTAGTTATGTCGGATCAACTACATTAAATTCGTGTCCACCTGGTGGGGATAGAACCAAGCGTAGTCTGACGTTTGACTTCAAAATAATTTTGCCATCACGGGCCTATTTGGGATAGAAGTATTTGGATCTAATTATATTTGTGCTGCCTCCCCATCCCTATCCCGTCCTGTCCCGTCATCTGGTTCTAGTGTTTTCTCACTGTGTGTCGTCTGTCTCTGTAACTATTGACTGGGTTATGTTTTAGTCTCATTTTTTACTGCTGTTATATTGTTTACATGTTAACCATACATACATGTACATAGCTGATATATCTATGTACTGTAACTGCATATATAAAAATGTTGGAAGACATCAATGTAGACTAAAAAGATCTCATAATAATGACAAACATTTACTGGAACCAAGCAGCAGCAGTTAAACTGGGAATCAGATTTGGTACTTTTGTACAGATAAAGCGATGAGTAAAACAAGGATGTGCGTTATTCCCAGACCTTTTCTCTCTATATAGTGAAATAATTTTTAGGTCAATTAAAGAGAATGCAGGGATAAGAGTTGAAGGATACAATATAAACAATTTGCATTATGCAGACAATACAGTTAAAAATGCAGCTGATTTTTACAACTGCTGGATATTGTGGGGGTGGAGAGTGCTAGGAAAAGACTTTCATTCAATGTTCAGAAAACGGAAGCAATGGTTATATCAAAGAAGAAGATAACTCCACGTTGTGATATCTCAATTGAAGGAAAAAGACTTAACCAAGTCAAACAATTTAAATATCTGGAACAATCATATCATCAGATGGAAAATGTGTGACAGAGATTAAAAGCAGAATAGGTCACGCGAAAACTACACTTCAGGAAATGAAAAATATGCAATACGTCGCTCTCATTTAATGTCAGAAAGAGGGTGCTAAAATGTTATATGGAACCTGTTCTGTCGTATGACAGCGAATCTTGGAATGTCAGTGAACAAATTAGGAAGAATTTGGAAGCAACAGAGATCTTGTTTAAGAAACGAATGTTACGAATACTTAGGACAGCCAGAGTAACTAACAACGATTGCTAGAAAGAGGCTAATGAAAGTAGATCTTTCTCTCTATATATATAACAATAAGAAAGAAACAAACACTGTGTTTTGGCCACATAATGAGAAGAGAAACATTGGGAAAAAATCGTGACAACTGGAAAAATCAGTGGGAAAAGGGGTAGAGGCAGACCAAGAGAGATGATGCTAGATTGGCTGAAACGATGGCATAAAGGGATATCATCAAGAGAGACGTTCCAGGCAACCATGGATCGTGATCTATAGAGAAGCATAAGTGCCTATGCCAGTTGGCAGGGCATATGACGATGATGAACTGCATATAGCGCCCAGGGGGGCGGCGTTAGCGCGGTCGATATGAGACTCGTTTTCGAATCCAGCTGCGACTCGTTGCAGCTCAAGGCCTGTGTTCGAAACCGGTCGGTTCTTGGGGTTCACCCAGCCTCCAGGAAATGGGTACCATTAGGAATAAACTCACAGGGAGCAAGTACAGCAGGGATCTACCAGTCGTCAGTAGAAATTATCCTCGTCGACAAGTGTTTCGGCCCACGATTCCTAGACACTTTCGGAGGTGGGCCCACCTAAGTTCATGAAGCTCAGGGCTGGTACCCTGCTGCACGAGATTACCGGATGGTGTTTTCTTTCGGATAGGGACAAGACGACTTGGTGGTTTCGCAGAAGGTACTGTGAGATAAGAAGTCGTTGCTGCAGCCTAATTAGAACAGTCAGCATGCCTGGACGACCGAGCGACAAGCTTACGTTTGATTTACCGGACACATGTTGGACTTTTGTTAGCAGGTGGCAGAGGAACACTGGCAGACAATTCGGACATGATGGACTTTCAAAGGGTGAGAAACCCTTTTCCACTAGAAACCCAGACCAGTTCACCGAGGCCCGTCCCCTACGTTGTTGCGTTGCGTCCATGGATCGTGATCTATAGAGAAGCATAAGTGCCTATGCCAGTTGGCAGGGTACATGACGACGATGAACTGCATATAGCGCCCAGGGGAGCGGCGTTAGCGCGGTCGATATGAGACTCGTTTTCGAATCCAGCTGCGACTCGCTGCAGCCCACGGCCTGTGTTCGAAACCGGTCGGTTCTTGGGGTTCACCCAGCTTCCAGGAAATGGGTACCAGAGTTAACACTCTGGGGTAAATGGAGGAACGTCGCTGTAGCTACGGAGTTGCGTGCGGACGGCGACACAGGCGGACAGTCTCTTATCAGCTGTATGTACTGGTGGCAGAGCACTTATGGCTTATAACCGTCTGCAGTGACGCTGGTTCACATCTCCCGACTTTACCTTTATCTTTATATAGCGCTTAGTTGTAATGACTGGCTGATGAAGAAGCACTATCTAACAATGCTTGCTGATAACAATGATGTGGTGAGCATAACTCTTTCTTAGCGGTTGCGTCTACCTCTGCGTCTCTTCTCTGTTTATTTTCCCTTTTCACCCCAGCCCAGTCATGAACATAAGAGGAACCTTGTCTGTTATTCTATTTCAAACACACTGTTTCTCTAGTTCAAACACACTGTTTCTTTATTTCAAACACACTGTTGATAATACTTGTGCAGCTCTGAAGATACAGAATGGCTCTACATCTTGAAGTGATCTTGTAAACTGACATTGACAGTTACCGCTCCGTCGATCTATACCCTTTTTAAATGTTCACTAGCATTAAAAGCGAGTGGAGCAAGAGTTGCGTACTATGTCTCTCAATAAGCATTGTCAATAAGCAACTAACCTACCACCTACACTGTTCTATTAGTATTCCTGATGTTGACCAGAGTCATTGTTCCAGCTTGAAGTATGCAGATCTCTTACGAGGACATTGATTTCACTTTCGATACACAATACTCCTCTGTCTTGCCAGGCAATATAACCCATGCTCCATAGAGTACGACACCGATGTCCTTGTCTCTGGGCTACATATTGCTCGTACACTATTCAGTGACTGCTGGGAAATTTATTAAATATAATACCGCTGTTGATCTCTTGTGGTAATTCGCAGGTATTTTTGTTTCATTGGAAGACAGAAAGAAGCTTATCTGGCGTCTCATTGCGCACATGCATCTTAATCTGCCCCATATATTTGTTTTATTGATTAAATATGTGTTATCAGTTTGTGCACATATGTGTTTATCCTTTGTACGTATCTGCACATACTGCCAATCAAGTATTGATCTCATCATGTATGTTGACCAGCAAATATACTCTCTGCCAACAGGACTGAGGACGGAGACTCATCTGGTGATGGCGAAGAAGACGGCTTGCCAAGAGAACGTGGAAAACAAGCTGCGTTTTATATAGAGGAATGCTCTTTATACATCCCGACATTGGGGCCAGAAAGGAATCGGGATAGGGAAAGCAATGTGTGAATCTGCTTTACCTCATAAACGTGCTGAAACAACATATGCCGGCACAGATATCATCATCATCATCGCTCAAGCCTTAATAATCATCAACTGTACGGTTGGTGCAGGTACTTCAATATTTTGTTTGTGAACATTGATGGTTGGATTGTCAGTGAACATTGATGGTTGGATTGTCAGTGAACATTGATAGTTGCATTGTCAGTGAACATTGCTGGTTGGATTGTCAGTGAACATTGATGATTGGATTGTCAGTGAACATTGATGGTTGGGTTGTCAGTGAACATTGATGGTTGCATTGTCAGTGACCAATAATGGTTGCATTGTCAGTGAACATTGATGGCTGCATTGTCAGTGAACATTGATGGTTGCATTTTCAGCGAACATTGATGGTTGCATTGTCAGCGAACATTGATGGTTGGATTGTCAGTGAACATTGATGGTTGCATTTTCAGTGAACATTGCTATTTGCATTGTCAGTGAACATTGATGATTGGATTGTCAGTGAACATTGATGGTTGCATTTTCAGTGAACATTGCTATTTGCATTGTCAGAGAACATTGATGGTTGCATTGTCAGTGAACATTGATGGTTGCATTGTCAGTGAACATTGATGGTTGGATTGTCAGTGAACATTGATGGTTGCATTGTCAGTGAACATTGATGGTTGCATTGTCAGTGAATAGTAATGGTTGCATTGTCAGTGAATAGTAATCGTTGCATTGTCAGCGAACATTGATGGTTGGATTGTCAGTGAACATTGATGGTTGGATTTTCAGTGAACATTGATGGTTGCATTGACAGTGAACATTGATGGTTGGATTGTCAGTGAACATTGATGGTTGCATTGTCAGTGAACATTGATGGTTGCATTGTCAGTGAACATTGATGGTTGCATTGTCAGTGAACATTGATGGTTGCATTGCCAGTGAACATTGATGGTTGCATTTTCAGCGAACATTGATGGTTGCATTGTCAGAGAACATTGATGGTTGCATTGTCAGTGAACATTGATGGTTGCATTGTCAGTGAACATTGATGGTTGCATTTTCAGTGAATATTGATGGTTGCATTGCCAGTGAAAATTGATGGTCGGATTGTCTGAGAACATTGATGGTTGCATTCTCAGTGAACATTGATGGTTGCATTGTCAGTGAACATTGATGGTTGCATTGTCAGTGAACATTGATGTTTGCATTGTCAGTGAACATTGATGGTTGGATGGTCAGTGAACATTTATGGTTGCATTGTCAGTGAACATTTATGGTTGCATTTTCAGTGAACATTGATGGTTGCATGGTCAGTGAAAATTGATGGTTGCATTGTCAGTGAACATTTATGGTTGCATTTTCAGCGAACATTGATGGTTGCATTGTCAGTGAACATTTATGGTTGCATTTTCAGTGAACATTGATGGTTGCATTGTTAGTGAACATTGATGGTTGGATTGTTAGTGAACATTGATGATTGGATTGTCAGTGAACATTGATGGTTGCATTGTCAGTGAAAATTGATGGTTGCATTGTCAGAGAACATTGATGGTTGCATTGTGAGTGAACATTGATGGTTGCATTGTCAGTGAACATTGATGGTTGCATTGTCAGTGAACATTGATGGTTGCATTTTCAGTGAATATTGATGGTTGCATTGTCAGTGAACATTGATGGTTGCATTTTCAGTGAAGATTGATGTTGCATTGTCAGTGAACATTGATTGTTGCATTTTCAGTGAACATTGATGGTTGCATTGTCAGTGAACATTGATGGCTGCATTGTCAGTGAACATTGATGGTTGCATTTTCAGCGAACATTGATGGTTGCATTGTCAGCGAACATTGATGGTTGGATTGTCAGTGAACATTGATGGTTGCATTTTCAGTGAACATTGCTATTTGCATTGTCAGTGAACATTGATGATTGGATTGTCAGTGAACATTGATGGTTGCATTTTCAGTGAACATTGCTATTTGCATTGTCAGAGAACATTGATGGTTGCATTGTCAGTGAACATTGATGGTTGCATTGTCAGTGAACATTGATGGTTGGATTGTCAGTGAACATTGATGGTTGCATTGTCAGTGAACATTGATGGTTGCATTGTCAGTGAATAGTAATGGTTGCATTGTCAGTGAATAGTAATGGTTGCATTGTCAGTGAATAGTAATGGTTGCATTGTCAGTGAATAGTAATGGTTGCATTGTCAGCGAACATTGATGGTTGGATTGTCAGTGAACATTGATGGTTGGATTGTGAGTGAACATTGATGGTTGCATTGTCAGTGAACATTTATGGTTGCATTTTCAGTGAATATTGATGGTTGCATTGTTAGTGAACATTGCTGGTTGCATTGTCAGTGAACATTGATGGTTGCATTGTCAGTGAACATTGATGGTTGCATTGTCAGTGAGCATTGATGGTTGCATTGTCAGTGAACATTGATGGTTGCATTGTCAGTGAACATTGATGGTTGCATTGTCAGTGAACATTGATGGTTGCATTGTCAGTGAACATTGATGGTTGGATTGTCAGTGAATATTTATGGTTGCATTGTCAGTGAACATTGATGGTTGGATTGTCAGTGAACATTGATGGTTGCATTGTCAGTGAACACTGATGGTTGCATTGTCAGTGAACATTGATGGTTGGATTGTCAGTGAACATTGATGGTTGGATTGTCAGTGAATATTGATGGTTGCATTGTCAGTGAGCATTGATGGTTGCATTGTCAGTGAACATTGATGGTTGCATTGTCAGTGAACATTGATGGTTGCATTGTCAGTGAACATTGATGGTTGCATTGTCATTGAACATTGATGGTTGGATTGTCAGTGAATATTGATGGTTGGATTGTCAGTGAACATTGATGGTTGCATTTTCAGTGAACATTGATGGTTGCATTGTCAGTGAACATTTATGGTTGCATTTTCAGTGAATATTGATGGTTGCATTGTTAGTGAACATTGCTGGTTGCATTGTCAGTGAACATTGATGGTTGCATTGTCAGTGAACATTGATGGTTGCATTGTCAGTGAGCATTGATGGTTGCATTGTCAGTGAACATTGATGGTTGCATTGTCAGTGAACATTGATGGTTGCATTGTCAGTGAACATTGATGGTTGCATTGTCAGTGAACATTGATGGTTGGATTGTCAGTGAATATTTATGGTTGCATTGTCAGTGAACATTGATGGTTGGATTGTCAGTGAACATTGATGGTTGCATTGTCAGTGAACACTGATGGTTGCATTGTCAGTGAACATTGATGGTTGGATTGTCAGTGAACATTGATGGTTGGATTGTCAGTGAATATTGATGGTTGCATTGTCAGTGAGCATTGATGGTTGCATTGTCAGTGAACATTGATGGTTGCATTGTCAGTGAACATTGATGGTTGCATTGTCAGTGAACATTGATGGTTGCATTGTCAGTGAACATTGATGGTTGGATTGTCAGTGAATATTGATGGTTGGATTGTCAGTGAACATTGATGGTTGCATTTTCAGTGAACATTGATGGTTGCATTGTCAGTTAACATTGATGGTTGCATTGTCAGTGAACACTGATGGTTGGATTGTCAGTGAATATTGATGGTTGGATTGTCAGTGAACATTGATTGTTGCATTTTCAGTGAACATTGATGGTTGCATTGTCAGTGAACATTGATGGTTGCATTGTCAGTGAATATTGATGGTTGCATTGTCAGTGAACATTGATGGTTGGATTGTCAGTGAACATTGATGGTTGGATTGTCAGTGAACATTGATGGTTGCATTGTCAGTGAACATTGATGGTTGGATTGTCAGTGAACATTGATGGTTGCATTGTCAGTGAACATTGATGGTTGCATTGTCAGTGAACATTGATGGTTGGATTGTCAGTGAATATTGATGGTTGGATTGTCAGTGAACATTGATGGTTGCATTGTCAGTGAACATTGATGGTTGGATTGTCAGTGAATATTGATGGTTGGATTGTCAGTGAACATTGATGGTTGCATTGTCAGTGAACATTGATGGTTGGATTGTCAGTGAACATTGATGGTTGCATTGTCAGTGAACATTGATGGTTGCATTGTCAGTGAACACTGATGGTTGCATTGTGAGTGAACATTGATGGTTGCCTTTTCAGTAAATATTGCTCCATGAAATGTCAGGGAACATTATCCTAGTGATCATCAACGAGTATTACTGTGGGGATCATAATAGCTCACTGATAGAGGGATGGTCCACAAACATTGCTGCAGGGAGGGGTAATTAAAAAGAAAATACACATGGAGTCTTTGCAAAGGGCTTTTTCCAGTTTGTAGGTCTTTGCAAAGTGCTTTTTCCAGTTTGTACAACTATCCTTTATTTGTTGCCACGCTTCAGTGTCACGTGTAGGCATCATTTAGTTAGATCTAGAAGTGTTAAAGTTCAGGCTAATAGATTTATTGCCCAGACGCATGTCACATGGCAGACAGCAAAAAAGATACACATTGAATTTCGCTCTGAAAACGAATCGTCTCCGGAATTGCAACCTAAGAGACTGACACCCAGTGATCCAAGGAGTCACTATTCGCTTATAGAACAGGAGCACATTCCATAAACCTCGTTCAATCTCATAAAACAGTTGTTGAGGTGACTGACCTACAGTTGCGAAGAACCTCTTGTCCGGTATCGACGAGTTTGAAGGTATCAGCACATTATCTGCACGTTTGGGATGCAAGGAAAGACTTTATGTGTGAATGTGCTGCTTTGTTCCGACCAGTGTTTGTATGCAAGTGACAGAATATCAAACCCTGCAGACTTTTGAGTGTGAATGCGTGTTGTCCATCGAGATGATGATGACCAATTTTTTTTTTCCATTAAGAATGAGTTCGAACAAAAATTTCTTGGACAGTGAGAACAGGGAATGAGTGTTGTGCCAGGGAGGGGATCTCCTTCAGTCGCTTTTCTGTTCATCTTTTTCTTAATCAGTCTTTTTGTTCTGTTTGCTTCACATGTAGCCGCGCTCTTGTGTAGAGTTGCAAGCCAGGTATTCCAGTCTTGAAAGGCAGCCTCCCAATTGGTGTCATTCATCCCAAATGCTATGAGTGAAGACTTCAAGGTGTCCTTAAAGCGATACTTTAGCCTGCCTTGGGAACGTTTCTCTTTTTGTAACTCCCCATAGAAGAGTTTTTTTGCGAGCCTGTAATCTGGCATGCGTCCCATATGACCAGCCCAACGAATTTGATACTGCATAAGTGATGAAAGAGTGACTTGCGCGGTGACTTGAATTAAAGTGAGAAAGAGTCGCGCAGTGTCGTTGACCTCCCTCTTTCGCAGAATATTGTAGACTCAGGATATATTGCTATAAGAATAAACTCCACAGGGGAGCATGTACAGCAGGGGTCTACCAATCATCAGTAGAAATAACCTCTCGTCGACAAATGTTTCGGCCCACGAGCCTCTATACATTTTCAGAGATTGGGCCCACCTGAGTTTTTGAGGCTCAAGGTTGGTTTCCCCTGCTGCACGAATTACCGGATGTTGATCGGATAGGGACAAGACGAATTTGTGATTTTGCAGAAGGTACTGTGAGATAAGAAGTCGTCGAGGTAGCATAATTAAAGCAGTCTGCATAACCGAACGACCGAGCGGCAAGCTTACGATTGGTATACCGGACACATGTTGAACTTTTGTTAGCAGGTGGCAGAGGGACACTGGCAGACAATTCGGACACGATGGACTTTCGAGGGATGAGAAACTCTTTTCCGCTAGACACCCGGACTAGCTCACCGAGGCCCGTCCCCAACGTTGTTTCGTTGTGTCCAGAGCCAGCTCGAGGCCCTCTCAGCAACCTCGCCCAGCTGTTTAAATGTTCGTTTGCGTTCATTACCGCGCAATCCTAGTTCTTTAACCACATTGTAGAGTGAAGTGGAGACGAGACCTCTCGCTCCCACTTCGACGGCAAAGACTCGTTCTGTGTACGCTTCGTCTCTCCTCAGATCGGCTGCTAAGTCATAGTACTTCTCGAGCTTGTACATATGGCTTTCGTCCATTCTCGACTCATACGGGACGGTCAGCTCAATCAGGATGAGCTGCCATTTCTCCGCAGAGTGGAGAACTATGTCAGGTCGCCGGCCGGTCTTCCGGATTGACTCAGGGTACCTTTCATGGCCAGGCAGATCAACCGCCAGTAACCAGTCCCTAGCATTGCCTAGCATAGATGAAGTGAATGCGTTTTTGTTGATTTTACCTCTTTGAATCTGCCCAGCCTTGAGGAAGCGAATGGGGACGATGTTAGGACTGGCCCTCGCGTTGGCCCTCATCCTAGCCTTGTCCACAACGGCTGCCAACTCTTTTAGCACCTGCTGAATATAGCAGTACCTAAAGATAAAGTGCGAGGTGGTGCAGATCATCCCACGAGGCAGCTAGTAGTTTGGAACCAAACTGTGTGCTGCTGCAAGTCACCATGGTGGTGCTAAGCGTTTAAACGTGTATAGACTGATGTGAAGTCTATGACAGCTGGCAAATGTACAGGCTCAGCAGTAATATCATGTCTACATCTGAATATAGTGCTATATTGCACGCAGTGCGTATGCTACTGCAGTTAATTTAGATTTCATGCTTTGCTTTTCAAATTGTTGTGTTAAATTAGAGATCAAAGCAATTCCGCCAAATTGCCATACGTCACTACTGACACTGTTTTCCTCTTTTAGTAGCAGGTAGAGAAGAAGTCGGCTGGCTGGAAGGTTGTAATGTCCTTTCATGTATGAACAAGTTGAAGATATTTTCAAAATAGTGACCTAACCTAAACTCTTTTAGAGCCTCTGATGTACTAGTCTTTTCGGATGAGGACGTCACACTGAGGTCCTGTATATACGAGAGGAAGTTAATAAGTAAGACACAAATGGTTGCTCTTGAAACGTTTATTTGTACACAAACACAGTCCCTTTATCTTTCAACATGATTTCCACCAATATTGATACACTTGTACCATCGTTGTATAAGTCCCTTCCAAACCTGTAGCATAGAATTGAGTGCTCTGCTTCTGCATCATTCGCGAAATGTCCCCCGCCAAAGTGGATTTTCAGTGGAGCAAATGGATGGAAATCGCTGAGGGCTAAGTCGGAGCTTTAAGGTGAATGTTCCAAAAGTTCCCACCCTAGATAGGTTTTTTTTCCTCCTGAGTAAACTGAGCCGTATGTGGTCTGTCATTGTCATGAAGGAGCAGGTATGGACGTTTTCTTCGAACTGCATCATGAAGTATTCCTAGAACTTTACAGTATAAAATCAGCATTCACATTGTCACCTCCCCCCTCCCCCCCCCCCCCCACCCCCAACTTGTTAAAAGCATTCCGTGATAATCCCAGAACAATGTCAGCATAACCTTCCCTGCTTATGGCATACCTTGAAAGTTTTAACACAAGGCGCAGAAAAGTGTTTTCATTGCATTAAAGCACGCTTTGTTTTGGGCTGGTAGTGATGCACCCATGACTCGTCCCCAGTAATAATCCTGTTCATAATGTTTTCTCCTTCATCTGCGTATCGACAAAGAAGCTGCAAAGACAGTTGAGCTTACTTTCTTAAATTGCAATCGATCCTGCATTATGTTGTATGCTGAACCATGTAAACACCCCCATTACAACTGCTAGTCAACCGTTTCTCACCTGTCATCTGCAATCATCGCTTCCACCCACAGTCAGCATAAATAGAAAGAATGTCCTTATGAATGTTCTTTGCAGGCAGCCCTCCCCCCCCCCCATACACACCCGCACAACAGCCCATCGTTTTGTTTTTAGGGTACACTCCATGAGTGCGGGCGCCATTTTGTATCTCTGTTGCGAATGCGCATGCAACACCTAGGGCCACATAACGAACAAAGACATACAGTTCGATGTTGCTGTCATCTAATAACACCTTTAGAAACCACCAATTACATTTTTCTGGCAAACCATAACCATTTGTGACGCACTTATTGACTTTCTCTCGTCCTTTGCAACACCTTGACAGGTGAAAACATCAGAGAGTAGTTAGTGCTGGCAATGACCTGGCTAAGAGTAACCGGAGTAAAAAAAAAAAAAAATACATTAGGTGTGGATAAATACATTAGCAATCTGGCCAATGAAGCAAAGCGGCCTATGGAAAGTTGGAGGTAAAGAGAGGCAGAGAAATGGACACAAAAGTAGATACTGTGCTGTTGTACATCTTGACATTGAAGAAGCTCTATATCAGAAAAGATTAGTCGGAAACGAGTGCGGGCAATGTTTTCAAATGGCACATACGATGGACAATGTGATGTTGTTTACTCAGCAAATGTAGCCACGGTATAGAGATCGGCGGCACTGATGTATACACTTTTCTAGTTAAAGATAAATGAGGATGATCTTTGATCTGTCTAATTAGGGATTCTCTAAAGAGACAGCGGTGTTAACTTGTCAGATAACAAGCACATTAGTATGATAACGGAAACATGGATAGTACAAGTACAAGGATATATTGTTAGATTTCCTTCATTGTTTGTGACTCTCCTCGGTTAGCTTAAACAGCCACTAGTATAATCAGCATGACAACATCACAAGAATGCCATAGTTCCAGCTACCAAGAACTATATATATATATATATATATATATATATATATATATATATATATATATATATATATATATATATATATATATATATATATATATATATATATATATATATATATATATATATATATATATATATATATATATATATATATATATATATATATATATATATATATATATAAATTTGGAGCAATGTTATGAAATGTTTGACCTGAGGTGAATGGAGGAAGAGAAGAAGAAGAGAAGCCTAAAGAATAGCTAAACTAAATAATGAAAGCGTATTGTTTTGAGGTGTATGTTTTTCTGCGAGCTGCACCCGACGTCCGAAAACCGTGGTATTCTATGCTTGCTACTGATAGTTAAAATATCTGGAGAATTAAGGTTCACGGTGTCAGTTACAATTTATTGACCGTTAAGAACACCATCAGCTGAATGCATTATTATTAGGCAATTTTGAACCTGTCATACAGACGCAACGCCTGAACAAAGAGAGCTGCTTTTGGAAGGATGAGGCAAATCTGGAAATCCAACAGCTAC
This sequence comes from Candidula unifasciata, assembly GCA_905116865.2. NCBI lineage: Eukaryota > Metazoa > Mollusca > Gastropoda > Stylommatophora > Geomitridae > Candidula > Candidula unifasciata. The sequence goes on from CAJHNH020002113.1 coordinate 581,379, forward strand.
TGCCGAGGAACGAAACCCCGACAAAACAAGAGCTTCATTTTGACAGTTCTTCTTTATGGAGCAGAATGATTAAAAAGGATGCACACAAGTTATCCACCTTCCATCACACAGTCTAATTAAAATTATCAACATTTTTTGGCCAGATACAATCTCAAACACTAGATTACTTCAGCTCATAAACCAAGAAACTTAGGACAGTATGATAAATAAGAGAAGATGAAAATTGCTTGGCCACATTATGAGAATGAATCCTGATATAGCTTCCAAAACAGCTCTCACATAGATAACAGAGGAAAAGAGCAAAAAAGGAGGCCCAAAAACAATATGAAGACGAACGATGGAAAGTGACAAGAGTGCGGCATCTCTGACATGGGAAACTGAGGATTGCACAGCACAGAAAAGCTTGAAAAGTCCTCACTGAAGCCCCATGTGCCACTAGGCATACAGAGAATTGATGATGATGATACAGACGCAAACTACCCTGGCGCACGTCAGAAGATTTCAAGCGAGGGGGGAGGGGGAGGAATAAGGGGGTGGGGTTTGGGGCGGAGGCGGCAGAGAATGGAAGAAGGAATAGTCTGCAAGTGGGCCCTACACGGATTTTGTCCCCCGGAATTAGTTGGTTTTCCTACGCCTATCATGCATAGGCGATTATGCGCGTCTTGCATTTAATTTTGTTTAGGTTTTTACAGCACAAATGTGTATGTGTTTACGTGTGTGCGCGTATGTCCATGCGAGCCTGCCGATATAGCCAACACAGGATGTTTTTATTGTGGATGCTGTATCTATCCCGCTGGTTTTGTTTGGATGTTTCCTAGATGTTTATGCCTGTCTTACATAAACGTTTGTGTATATGCCTCTTGCAAAGGTCTCTCTTTCTCTCTCTGTCTGTCTCCACCTCTCCCGCACTGTGTGTGTGTGTGTGTTTTTGTTTGTGCGTGTGTGTGTGTCACATAGACCGGATTGTCATTTAGAGGAAAAATAACTTTTGCCTTACTTTGTTAAGTAGATGTTTTTGCCTTTAACCTCTCAGCCACCTTATTAAACATTATTTGTTGTTATGTGGTCTTCTATTGACAATTATATTCACGAGAATGTTGAATGTTGAATTAGGAGCACTCGAGACACCCCGTAAGCGCTTCGTCCCCATCTTCAGCAGCAAGCAAAAAGTTAAAATTCCGATGGTACGAGTAACTGTCTGATTGTATATCCGTCTCGCCTATCCCCTGAGTGTTGAGCATCGGCCAGATCCCCTTGTAACCATTCTCCTCAGACCATAATGGTTTATCTGTTCCTCGGCACTGTTAACTCGCTCCAAAAGGGCCTTCACAACATCCAGCTTGCCATACATAAGTTCACCCCACATGGTGCAGAACCGGCCAGTCTATCTGCCTGCTCAATTCCCAACACACAGGCGTTACCTGGGGAAAATTTCAAAGGATGCTAACTATCCGGAACCTCTAATGTGACGCTTGCCACTCTGCACGAAGCATGCATGTCTCTGTGAGTCAGTTACAATTACGATATGTGTGTACAATTGATTCTCAAGACAGCGGAAGGCAGCAGTAACTGCTTCCACCTCCGTTCTCAAACTAGACGCTGTGATATCAAATGCCAAGCTTTGTTGCACCAAGCGACAGCCATTCGCCTTTGCTATAAATCCCCATGTCCAATTGTGTCTTCAGCCAGCGCCATTCAAGAATTTTCTCTTTTCAGTCTGTGACCCGAAGCTCTACCGAGGGCTTTATGCAGGAGCACCTCTTGTCGGCAGCTACTCTGAGATATGACTTTGCCAGCATAACTTTCAGCCTTTCTGCAAAGTAGGCAGTGCAAGTATATATCGCATACCGGGATATCTCTTGTACATCACAGAATTACCCGCATGGCTTCATTTTGTATGCGTTCAAGTTTCATCAGCCGACTCTTTGATTTGTTAAGCATGCCAAGTCCATAAACTATTACAATTCTTTGTTCCGTGTCCATTGCTGTTGTAATCTTGAGAGCACTGAGTCCTTTTTGGCATTTCACTGCATCCACATGATCCCTGAAAGACAGGCTTTTATCGAAAATGATACCCATGTACCTCAATTTGCTTCTTATTTTGATGTTACTTTTATTACCTGTGATGTTTTGAAAGTAAGCTATCACAATTCTATTGTTCAGAGAGCACCACAAAACAGCTGCCTTTTCTGAGTTGATGACAGCACCTATTTCTGCACACCAGTCTGTCACTTTGTCTACAGTTGCCTGTAGCTCGTGAGCTAATCATCGCCTATCTCTCCCCTGCCTATGTGCAATTGCATCATCGGCAAAAGTCAATATTCTTCTAAAACCTGGTGGATCCAAGTTCTGCAATCTTGCTTGTATACACATTAAAGAGCACTGGTTATATTGCAGAACCCCGGGGTAGTCTTGGGGCCATATTACATGGTTCTGAGGTCCATGTACCCAGGCGAGCGACAACCATAAGTGAATACAGAACAACCGCTATCTAGTTCACAAACCACGGACAAACCCCCTTCTCCATGAGTGCTAGTTTAACAGCTATAATCTTCTCTAGCACATTGCCAATGTATTTTGTAGGGAGATAATCCTGAAACCTCTGAGTTTGGAATGATCTTTGCCTGGTTTTGGAAGTGGAATTAGGTAGTTGTGTACCCATTCCTGAGGTACTGAAGCTGTTCTGATGCTCTAGTTGAAGTAAAAAGTCATATCCCTCAAGTCTTCATCACTCATGCTCTTCAAGTGGGCATACCTGACTCCGTCTGGCCCCGGCGCAGTGTTCTTTGCTTTTTGCAATACATGTTTTATATCCTCCACCCTAATGATATCCTCGAGATAATTATAATTTATTGTATTATACAGATAATCTCTAACTGAAATTCTAAGCTCCATAACATTATGATCAGTTTGGGATATAAATCTCTTTAAAAATTCTTCCCCTTTCTCTTTGTCTGTTGTCATTTGCATATCATTATCAGTATATATAATGCCTGTTGTAATAGGCAGATCCTTTATTTGCATCTGTCTGTAAAGTCTCCAAAACCTACTCAGTGATCTATCCCCTGCAATTTCGATAATAAAATGTTCCCATTTAGTCTTCTTTGCATCTGCTGCACAGCGCTTGAAATCTTCTACTTTTTCTTTTCTAACTTTTTCTAGCCTCTCTACATTCTCTTGTAACCTGGGAAGTGCCTTTCACTTGTTCTTTTTCTTAACTGCTGCTAACTGCTGCTCGCTTTGCTCTCCATGCCTGTTCTACTTCTTGGGTACACCATGGAGGCTGCACAAAAGCAGAGATGGTGGTTTTGCTGCATATCTTCTGTCGAAGGCGCCCAAGAAGGATACTGTCCCTCTCATACTTAAAAGTTATGTGCGTTCTCACAGCCCTAATCTTGCTAGCTTTAGAAATCAAGACTGAGCAAGGCATATAGTCACTCCCGTGATAGCCTAGGACACTCCATTTTGTGTCCAGCACTGCTGACTGGGTAACAAACGCCAAATAAATGACAGTGTCTGCATCACCAGGTCTCATTGCCATTTTAGTTGGCATACAGTCATGTGTACAGACTATGTCTGTATCCACCATAGCGTCCTTTGAAGCCTTTCCTTGCCTATTTTATCCACTACTGTCACATGCTCTGTTCCGCGCACTGAATCTCCACAAATGAGAAGCCTATTACCAGGAATTTCCTCCAAATCTTTGAGCCAGTCCTTTCTGACAAGAGATTCAACAGCAGCGTAAACATTTACTAAATTCCAGGTTTTACCTCCATTATCTGTATACCCTGAATCTCTAGTGTTCTATGATTCCACCCATTTTTCACCAGCAGACACTGTCCATGTCTTCCCAGTCCGGTAGGATTTATGTTACTAATGTATCCAGGACACTCATGTATATCTATGTTTAATTCCTGCAGCATGAGGATATCAAAGTCATAAATCAGTCTCTGCAGTACAGGTCCTCTCTGCTTGGCACAACGACAGTTCCAGTAACTAATATGCCTTATTCCAAGACGCTCCGTTTTTCACCTGACTCTCGGGCTCCGGCTCTCCTATTTCTATTCCTTATGCCCTCTCCATTTCCTCGTCTTCTCCTCCTTCCACTCTTTCCGTTGCCACCTGAAGATGGTATTAAGCACAGAGCACGCACTCCATAGCTCCGGCGATGATTCTTTTTCTTTTTAATACAAAATCCATAGAAAATAATCTTTCAGTGCAGGAAGTAAACGGTCACCCTAGTGCCTGCTTGCTAGGGAAGAGAAAGGGGATATCATGACGGAGTCCATACGCCTAAGTCCGCTCACCCACTAACCAGACGTTTCACGTTCACGACTGTATAACCCACAATCATTCAGCCCATAGGCACGTAGGTCCACCGTAGGCTCAGGTTTTTTGTTTATAGAGGTTGCCTCTAGATCTGTTATTTTGTGCCTCTTTGGTCACGCACAGTGGTCTTGACTGTAGAGGTGATTTCCTGATAAAGGAACGTGCAACCTAAGCGTGCCGCTTTCACCCTGTAAGTACAAGTACTCATAAGGCTAGACCAAGCTTTCGAGACAGAACAGCTGGTATACTTCACTGCGTGAGAGAACGGACATGTACATCCCTGGATCACGGGTCCTCGTGTATTTTAGTGCACAGTAATCATGATGCGATTTTGTGGAGGTAAAAGTTAAACTGAGCTGCTAAATGACATTATGGAAACCATTCTGAAACTGATATACGCGCGAGAAGACAAGTCGAACGGCAGTTTACACAATCCGATGGTTAAATTTCTCATCAAAGTGTGTCTATGCTTATTTACTGTTCCTTGATTGATAATACTATACAGCGCCCTAACATTTTTATTAGTTGCATCTAGTGCGTCCTCAGAGCTGTTAGTTTGTATCCAGTCTGTCATAACAGTTGTTATTTGTATCTAATCTGTCCTAACTGTTGTTAGTTGTATCTAGTCGTCTGTCCTGACAGTTGTTGGTTGTAAACTTTGCTGGACAGGTCATAAAGTCCGCATGCCTGACGACTGACCACCGACTTCCAACCAAATTTTTCTTGGGTTAGCTACTAAAAGGAAACGGCTTTCCACATTAGAACGACAGTATATATTAAATGATCAGAGAGATGCGGCCTTAATGCCCTGTTCACATTGCTTAAGAACATTTAGTGCTAGAGGACCTTATCAGCCATTTGCTTACTCACAAAACCTTATCTAGTCACAAATGGATGAATTGACTGGAATCATCACATGTGATATATGAACAACAACAACAACAACACTTGCGTGCCCTTATCTGAGCGGTCACCATTTTTTTTTAATGTAGTAATTTTCCCTCGTCTCTGGATAGTAAGACCAGACGCCCGTGAATATTGCTGCACACGTAAAAACTACCTTGGCAGTTGAAAATAAAATGAAAAGAATAGCCCAACGGCGTTGCTTGGGCAAAATGTGGAGTAAAAAATCTATCCAATGTATTTTAATTTCCTCGCCGGTTCTACGAAATTCGTGCACTGCGCTGAGATTCTGTAGACTCGGGCTTGAGTTAGAAGTAGAAGGAAGCCCTTATGGGGCATACCCGTGTGATCGTCAACGATGGTTGTAACCTCTAATTGACGTTCTGTTTGTGGATATTATCTTGTAGTTGGAATATTCAGAAACAGTTTGTTTTCTTTATCAGTGGCACTGTATTATCACTTACCAGTTCAATAATTAAAAACTATCTACTGTTGCTGACACTAAGTTTGTCATCTTATTTAACAAAAAAATTTCAACATTCATTAAAACAAAGGAGAAGGTTCCATAGATGTCATATTTACACTACGATTTGTTTGCGAGAAAACAGTTAAATATAACGATGAACTGAAAATTGTGTTTGTAGATCAAGAAAAGGCTTTTGACTGAGTAGACAGAAACAGTCTATGGGTTATTCTTCTACATATTTCGGCACTTTAGTAGTGGTATAGTTAAACTTACTAACACGTTCGATATTTATGACCCAACCCAATCGGACTACAAGTTGTTCCGTAAATGCTTGTTGGTCTAGTATAAGTGTTGTAGGTTGAACGTGGCTTCTGGAAGGGAGATTGTTAGCTGAATAGTAGCGCCTACAATCAATATATATTACGTATTGCTTGATAAAGAAAATATTCAGAATCCTTGGCATACAGAAGTCACTGTAATACCTAGTGTATTCAGGGTGTACAGAGACAAGAATATACTGAAGAAATTAGTAGTAGTAGTATATTTTGCCTCACTAGGACATCACACAAGCGATAAACACCCGATGACACAAAGTGCCACCATGCGGATAAGGATCACCCGTGAAGAGGTCCCAGAAACCGCGTTCAGCCGTTAGACCATATTTATGGCCGGGATATATTGCGGCCCCTGGCAAGAGGCACAGTAGGGCTTCAAGATGACTAAAAAATTTGCATTCCAAAAGGAGATGACTGCATTAAGTGTTAACGACAAACTTAAGAAAAAGTAAACGAGGTAAAGGCCATTTGGGAGCACTTAAAAAACGATGCGGTGAAAGCCCCCTTGCGATCCGTAAGCAATGTGTAATAGGGAATACATAATCACGGTCAGGAGAGAAACATGTAGCTGTGAGTGATATCTGATGAATTCCACACTCAGAGGAAAGGTAAGACGGAGATTAAATCAGACTGTGATTAGTAAAGTTGGTATTGGAACTCTACTCTGGCTGCAGAAAATTGAGGCCGGCAAATTTGAGAGAGAGATCAGTTGTATGTTCCCGTGTCGCAATTAGAATCAATAAAATTATGAAATAAGGTTGCACAGGTATCTGGAATTGGTTGCTGACATCCGACACAGAGCCACTGTGGTGTCAAACAATCCCTAAGGATTAAAAACATTTAGACAATAAAACAGTCAACAAGAAACACACAAAATTAGAGTGTGAAAAGATGCATTTAAAAATAACAAGCATGGAAACGCGTACACAGGGAAAGTACGACTCCAGTGTCTGCCTTTATTTATTGTCATATCTTCTAACACATTCGACTACTGGATCAGTGTGTGAAATATATAAATGGTGTCATAATTATCTTCTATAAAAAAAAAATATGTTTGTATCAAAAAGACAACTTATCAAAAAAAAAAAAGTACTGACATTGCCCGAGTCTTCAATTATTACAATTTTGGAAGTCAGCGCGCAGGTGGACAGCCCATTGAAAACCTCAACTGAACATCTGGTATCAAACTTTAGGAAACAAATATTTGGAAACTCTCTCATTAGGCAAACAACACAGAAGATCTGTAGTCTTTTCTTAAATAATTTTCATACTTCACTAAGGATCTTTCTCTGGGTAACATTATTTTGCAACTAGCGCCAACAGATACACAGACACAGCCTGAAGACAGTCACTGATTAGTTCAAGGAAACCCCATTAGTTCTGTTACCAGTAGCAAAATCACCTGAAACAAATGTTTTTTTCTTTCAAAGTGTCATTGTAAAATGTTGAAAACATACATGTGAGACACGTCTGTACCTCACGAGCGTTCATTTAGTTTATAACAAAGCCAAAGAACTTGTCAACTATGGCAGTGCTTTAAACAGCATTGCTGCTGAATAGAAAATAAAAAATAAATAAAACAAAGCCATGTATTACATCTCCCGTAGGTCACTCTGTGACAAATACTGTTTTAACTGTCAAACATTTGTTTCGGCAGGCACAAATGTCACCCTAAGGAAGATACTTTGATTTTTGTTGTTAACAGATGTAATTTAACTTCTGAAAGACATTTTTTGGTCAAGAAGAATTTTCTTTGTCACAAATGCAAGCCGATATAGTAAATGACCATTCTGGCGATTGGTTACCCTCAAAGGATCTTGGTAGCACACTCCCTCAAGGAATCCTAAGACAATATAGCTAGAGTGTCACAGTGT
>CAJHNH020002113.1:594285-622767 GCA_905116865.2 Candidula unifasciata
TCTTCTTCTTCTTCTTCTTCTTCTTCTTCTTCTTCTTCTTCTTCTTCTTCTTCTTCTTCTTCTTCTTCTTCTTCTTCTTCTTCTTCTTCTTTCTTCTTCTTCTTCTTCTTCTTCTTCTTCTTCTTCTTCTTCTTCTTCTTCTTCTTCTTCTTCTTCTTCTTCTTCTTCTTCTTCTTCTTCTTCTTCTTCTTCTTCTTCTTCTTCTTCTTCTTCTTCTTCTTCTTCTTCTTCTTCTTCTTCTTCTTCTTCTTCTTCTTCTTCTTCTTCTTCTTCTTCTTCTTCTTCTTCTTCTTCTTCTTCTTCTTCTTCTTCTTCTTCTTCTTCTTCTTCTTCTTCTTCTTCTTCTTCTTCTTCTTCTTCTTCTTCTTCTTCTTCTTCTTCTTCTTCTTCTTCTTCTTCTTCTTCTTCTTCTTCTTTCTTCTTCTTCTTCTTCTTCTTCTTCTTCTTCTTCTTCTTCTTCTTCTTCTTCTTCTTCTTCTTCTTTCTTCTTCTTCTTCTTCTTCTTCTTCTTCTTCTCTTCTTCTTCTTCTTCTTCTTCTTCTTCTTCTTCTTCTTCTTCTTCTTCTTCTTCTTCTTCTTCTTCTTCTTCTTCTTCTTCTTCTTCTTCTTCTTCTTCTTCTTCTTCTTCTTCTTCTTCTTCTTCTTCTTCTTCTTCTTCTTCTTCTTCTTCTTCTTCTTCTTCTTCTTCTTCTTCTTCTTCTTCTTCTTCTTCTTCTTCTTCTTCTTCTTCTTCTTCTTCTTCTTCTTCTTCTTCTTCTTCTTCTTCTTCTTCTTCTTCTTCTTCTTCTTCTTCTTCTTCTTCTTCTTCTTCTTCTTCTTCTTCTTCTTCTTCTTCTTCTTCTTCTTCTTCTTCTTCTTCTTCTTCTTCTTCTTCTTCTTCTTCTTCTTCTTCTTCTTCTTCTTCTTCTTCTTCTTCTTCTTCTTCTTCTTCTTCTTCTTCTTCTTCTTCTTCTTCTTCTTCTTCTTCTTCTTCTTCTTCTTCTTCTTCTTCTTCTTCTTCTTCTTCTTCTTCTTCTTCTTCTTCTTCTTCTTCTTCTTCTTCTTCTTCTTCTTCTTCTTCTTCTTCTTCTTCTTCTTCTTCTTCTTCTTCTTCTTCTTCTTCTTCTTCTTCTTCTTCTTCTTCTTCTTCTTCTTCTTCTTCTTCTTCTTCTTCTTCTTCTTCTTCTTCTTCTTCTTCTTCTTCTTCTTCTTCTTCTTCTTCTTCTTCTTCTTCTTCTTCTTCTTCTTCTTCTTCTTCTTCTTCTTCTTCTTCTTCTTCTTCTTCTTCTTCTTCTTCTTCTTCTTCTTCTTCTTCTTCTTCTTCTTCTTCTTCTTCTTCTTCTTCTTCTTCTTCTTCTTCTTCTTCTTCTTCTTCTTCTTCTTCTTCTTCTTCTTCTTCTTCTTCTTCTTCTTCTTCTTCTTCTTCTTCTTCTTCTTCTTCTTCTTCTTCTTCTTCTTCTTCTTCTTCTTCTTCTTCTTCTTCTTCTTCTTCTTCTTCTTCTTCTTCTTCTTCTTCTTCTTCTTCTTCTTCTTCTTCTTCTTTATCTTCTTCTTCTTTACGGTCTGCCGAGTGACGCAACTGTGCTATTCTACTTTACAGCAAAAGCTGCGACATTTGCGGTTTTCGGCCTTCACCTCAAGCTTTATCGGGCATTTGTTTACCGGGTTAGCCTTTCTGTTTGGTTTCGTTGACATGATGTAGCATTTGTATGGTGTCCTCTCTGTCCTTTTACCTTCAGACGCTGCATTTGGAGAGCCTATCTAGGGCAGCCTAGTGTAGACTGGTCGGTCTTCAAGGGAAGACAGGGGCAGATCACGGGCATTTTTCGCCATCAAAGGCCGTTTGCATGAATGCAGAGTCGACATATATAGCTCTGGTCCTGAACTCACCCAAGCAATTATCACGTTCTGCACATGCCCACTTAATCATTCATCCTTGTATTGAGTTTCTTTTGAGATCAACACGGAGCAGCCTGCAGATCCACACACACATGAACACATTCTTCTTCACCACGTTAGACTCATTTAACGTTCTTTCATCTGGAATCTTAGCGCAACAGTATGGAAAGGGTATGCGTCAGGCATGGGCTCACCTGTTTGATTCCGATACTCTGACAAATCGGGCCAATTCGAATGAACATCTGAACCTTTCTGTCAAATAGTAGGGCTTTTGTCGGGCGGACATTTTAGACATTGCTGCTATGCTTTAGGACAAGTGACTGGCGGACATTTGAGCCTAATCAGCTGACTGACAGTGGCAGATTGTCATGGTGTACCTCAACGCGGTGACGACGGCGCTCAGGGAGTATAAAGGACCTACGGAGAGGGGACTGTACCACGAGATACCGCCCGCAGGAGATGTTGCTCGTCTAGGCTGCGAACAAATCTATTGGTCTAGGACTGAGTCTAAGCAATTCAGTGGTTCTGTCACTCAGCTCACGTTAGAACCACGGTTTGTCACATAGTAGGAAGTTTGGCCAAATGGCTTCACTCGTGTCCAAAGAAATATTCAATGACGCCATCTCGGAATTCCTGCCAGCTGGGTTATGGCCCATATGGAACATTACCCGTGCGCACGACGACGGAGTAAACAGGAGTCTAGTGTGAAAATCCGTAAAACCCACAAAGAGCCTGGTGGCACCTGAAGTCAGGTACGCAGTATCTCCTGAGATATATCACAATGGCCTTACCTTTAACTCATGCCTGTTACCGAAATCACCAAAATACGCGCTGGATGTTTAAAAACGATAGATGGCGAAACATTACTGGGGAAAAGTGATATAAATAATAGATAGAAAGAATAAGTAGAGAAACGGTGTGATAATAATAGATCAGAAGAAGATTTGCACAATAGTGAAGACCCACCAATTACAACACACTAAGAAAGAAAAGGCACGTGGGCCAGACAACATATGGGATATTTTACAGGTATAATAATAACACATTTTTAAAGTGAAATAATGAAATTTATGATAGTGAGTACATTGCTAATGACTTATTAAAATTCTTATGTATTGCTTTGCGAAACAAACCAGGCACTTTAAACGATGAAGACATTTACACTCAATATCTTATGAGTCATATGACAAAAACAATACTGAGAATAAAAAAAAAAAAAAAAAACTAATAGAGACAATTAAACAGGAAACTAGTAAAGACAATGTGGAAATGTAGAAGGAAAAGGTAGAAACAATGCCACATGTATTCCCATGAAAGAGCCGTGGAAGTAAAAACCGATCTCACATTATCCCTTATTGACTCTAAAAAAGTATTTGACTGTGTGAAACATAAAGATGTAATCATAGTTCTGTACAAACTAAACATTGATGAAAAAGATCTAAGAATAATCAAAAACATGTTGACTGCAAACAGCAGCTATAAGAATTAACAATCATTTGGGAACATTCACTTTGTTAAGAGCGGCGTACGAAAAGATTTTGCGCTATCACCTGATTTGCTTGCATTATATAGTGAATACAGAAGTATACTGAGATCTATCATTGATATTCCAGGAATTGGTGGTAATAAACAACCTACGTTACGCTGATGACATCGTCTGGATAGCGACAATAAGATAAGAAGAACTCCACACGGGAGCATTCACAGCATTGGTCCACCGGTCATCAGTAGAGATCCTTCAACAATCCTTTCGGCCCATTGATTCCCTAAACAATCTCAGAAGGTGGGCCGACCTGGGTCATGAAGCCAGGCCCAGATCTTCCCCTGCTGCACTTCAGCAGACTTGATAGATACAAGACGATATGGTGACTTTGCAACAGGTGCTGTGAGATCTGGTGTTATATTGTCGCTGCGGTAGCAAATTAGATCAGCTGACTACCTTTACAACTATAGTGACAAGCTGAAGGTTTGTTTGTCGAACAATTGTTAGAATTTGGCAGTTTGCAGAGAGACACCGGCAGACATGTATCGGACACTATGGCTTTTGGGGGATAAGACATTCTTTTCCACTAGGGACTCAGAACAGTCCTCTGATGCTAATCCCCCCCACCCCACGACGCCCAGTTATTTTAGTGACCGTTTATGCTCGTTGCCTCTGGAGCACACCTGCTTTAGCACATTGTGCGTGGAAGTGAAGATTAGACCTCTTGCACCTACCTCGACGGCGAAGACTTTTACTGCGTACGCTACGTCTCTCCTCAGACCGGCCACGAACTCACCGTATTTGTCGAGCTTTTACAAGTAATAGAGAACTATAGGGATTAATAGGTACGGTGGTGGTGGTAGAAAGCGATACAATGGTCCTCAACTTTAATAATGGGAATACGGAAGTAATGGTCATATCTAAGAAAGAATAGTTGCTTAATGTATAATAAAGGTCAAAGGGGGTCTTCCTGGCAAAATAGTCAAGCCATCTGCCTCGTTGTCTGAAGGTCATGGGTTCGTTTCCCGGCTGCGCCCTTTAGTTCACAAATGCAGTTTCTGAAAATATCCATGGGGATCGTCGCCGGAGCTACAGAGCTAGTGCTCTGCGCGGCGTTGTTGGTAGGAGGCTAGCCGTTTTGCGGAGAGAGACCGAGCCACGTGGGATAAAACCTGATGCTATGAAGTCGATCATCCTGACTTTAAAACTTTGAACTTTAAAAGACTAAAGGCGTTATTCTAGGACAAGAAGGAACATTGCATTATCTAGGTATATGTATTACACAGGACTCATGATGTGTCACAGAGAGGGAGAACACACAGGTACAGGCTATGACTGCACTTTATGATGTGTCACAGAGAGGGAGAACACACAGGTACAGACAATGACTGCACTTTATAATGTGTCACACAGAGGGAGAACACACAGGTACAGGCTATGACTGCACTTTATAATGTGTCACAGAGAGGGAGAAAACACTAGGACAGGCTATGACTACACTTTATCATGTGTCACAGATATGGAGAACACACTAAGACAGGCTATGACTACACTTTATGATGTGTCACAGAGATGGAGAACACACTAGGACAGGCTATGACTGCACTTTATGATGTGTCACAGAGATGAAGAACACACTAGGACAGGCTATGACTACACTTTATGATGTGTCACAGAGATGGACAAAACACTAGGACAGGCTATGACTGCACTTTATCATGTGTCACAGATATGGAGAACACACTAGGACAGGCTATGACTGCACTTTATCATGTATCACAGATATGGAGAACACACTAGGACAGGCTATGACTACACTTTATGATGTGTCACAGATATGGAGAACACACTAGGACAGGCTATGACTACACTTTTTATGTGTCACAGAGATGGAGAACACACTAGAACAGGCTATGACTGCACTTTATGATGTGTCACAGAGATGGAGAACATACTAGGACAGGCTATGACTGCATTTTATGATGTGTCACAGAGATGGAGAACATACTAGGACAGGCTATGACTGCACTTTATGATGTGTCACAGAGATGGAGAACACACTAGGACAGGCTATGACTGCACTTTATGATGTGTCACAGAGATGGAGAACACACAGGGACAGGCTATGACTGCACTTTATCATGTGTCACAGATATGGAGAACACACTAGGACAGGCTATGACTGCACTTTATCATGTGTCACAGATATGGAGAACACACTAGGACAGGCTATGACTGCACTTTATCATGTATCACAGATATGGAGAACACACTAGGACAGGCTATGACTACACTTTATGATGTGTCACAGATATGGAGAACACACTAGGACAGGCTATGACTGCACATTATCATGTATCACAGATATGGAGAACACACTAGGACAGGCTATGACTACACTTTATCATGTATCACAGAGATGGAGAACACACAGGGACAGGCTATGACTGCACTTTATCATGTATCACAGATATGGAGAACACACTAGGACAGGCTATGACTACACTTTATGATGTGTCACAGATATGGAGAACACACTAGGACAGGCTATGACTACACTTTTTATGTGTCACAGAGATGGAGAACACACTAGAACAGGCTATGACTGCACTTTATGATGTGTCACAGAGATGGAGAACATACTAGGACAGGCTATGACTGCATTTTATGATGTGTCACAGAGATGGAGAACATACTAGGACAGGCTATGACTGCACTTTATGATGTGTCACAGAGATGGAGAACATACTAGGACAGGCTATGACTACACTTTATGATGTGTCACAGAGATGGAGAACACACTAGGACAGGCTATGACTACACTTTATGATGTGTCACAGAGATGGAGAACACACAGGGACAGGCTATGACTGCACTTTGTGAAGTGACACATATTTTAGGCAATCAGTCAGTGATACTTGAGTTTTTTTTTTTTTTTTTAAGGTAAAAGAAGGAATTTTCCTATACTCTTCATAGTCTATTTTAACAGATGGTTGTGAATCTTGGACAATTATTAAACAAGACAAACAACAGAGAAACTGGAGCATATTGTGAACACTGGAAAAATCTGTGGAATAAAAGGAGACAGGGGAAGATAAAGCGGGACGTTTCTTGACAGCCTATTGTCAATGACATGGAGGCGTGTCAGCACACAAACTGATATATGCTGTTGAAGATCGCATAATGTGGAGAGGCATGATCGCCCACGCCAATCGGTAAGACACTTGATGATGATGATGATGATGATTATACTAAGTTTCTGATTCTTTGTGTTTCGCATTTCGATTTGTGCTGTACATACTGGATTTTAAAATACTCTCCACATTCTTTTTTCCCCTAATATATAAAGGTTTTCTTCTTCTTTGTCCATGACTGTAAGCTCAAGGGAAAAGTCCTGGTTGTTCGTCCATTTGGACTTTGGCTTTATGCCAGTATCTGAGTTTTGCGTGTACATCAGTTTTACTGGCTTATTTGTGTGCAGTTGGGTTTTCCTTGCCGTTCAGACAGATGCACTACGACCTTGAAGGAAGTCCCCAATTAGTCGACTCCTAGGACATGCTTGTAAGCGGGGCAGTGGGTTTATTCTTGTTTTCTTTACAATGGGGCACCGGAACACACACGAGTGATGAAAGTTTTCATTTTCTTTATGTATGTTCAACATACACAGTAGATTCGAATACAGACAACAGAATACATTATACGAATAGTCAAACATTGTAATTTGACAAAAGATTCTTGTGAGGTCGACAAAGCAATAATATAGACCACACCAACACGACAGAGTATACTACCTAAACATGCATCTACAAACAACCTTACAATGTATGTATATGATACCTCTGACATTCTGACTCTCCTCTCCCAAGTCTTCAGCTCACTCTGTAGGCTGAGGGCGTCCGTGTTTGCCAGCACATACTCCATGATCGTTGGAGCATGGTATTTGCTCATGTTTGTTCGAAGATTGTGGTTGTTCTTTTCAGCCTGGGATATCTCCTGGTGGTTGGATATACAGAATGATACACTGACAAAATTGTTCTCAAACCTGTGATATGTAGCGTTATATCTCTGAGTGGTTTGACAAACATAATGATACACCGACTGAGTAGTTCCGAATGTTTCCAAACACATTATGTAGCGTTATATCTCTGAGTGGTTAGACAAACAAAATGATACACCGACAGAGTAGTTCCGAATGTTTCCAAACACATTATGTAGCGTTATGTCTCCTAGTGGTTGGATATACATAATGATACACTGACTAAGTAGTTTTTATACCTATGTTGTGTAGTGTTATACATCCTAGTGATTGGATAAACATAATCTATGATCACCTGTACTAGTAGTGGTCAACAAATTGCCTTTGCGTAACAATCTACTTATATGTAATACAATCGCTGTTAGTAACAAAGTCTCAGAATGTATCAGATTGTATTTAAAAAGTGTACTGTAAACAAAAGAAAGACCATAGTAGGATGTGACGTTCTTACCGACTGGACAGCCTTTGCCTCTGCATCAACTCTTTTCATGAAGTCGACGCGCACTGTAATATCGTTCTGAATCCTTTCAGATTCTTTGTTCAAATCTTGGAGCGTTCTCTGTAGACACATTCAAAGAATACTACACGTAGATGAAACATGTTAGACTCACAGCTATCATCTTCAGTGAGAAAAATACTTAACATACTGGCAGCTAAGTTATCTTCGATGATCACTTATTCTTTGTGACGAGAACCAAATGAAGATAACAGCAACTGCCTCAAAACGATGGATGTCTACTGTATTGCTTGGGGATTATTATTCGCATCAAAGGTAGTATCTGCCATTGGGCCACATTTACATTTGTTTAGCAAAAAATTGTAATTTTCCTGCAGAAAAATTCCACCCTATCTATATATCCTGCAGTTTGTTTAGTTATTCACACACTTCCTATAAATTATAAATAAAGTAACAATATTCTGAAATGAACTATAATTAATTTTTTAAATAAATTTTCCGATACAAAAAAGGGGTTACTTTTGCTTTCTCTAGAGTTCAAGCTTGTATCTCACCTAAATAATAATTAACTGGCAGAATGCTAAGCCTGCCGGATTTGTTTCTCAGAAAAGAAACTTTTAAGTTGCAGACAAATGTTGACTGTCAGATGTCCTTACCCCACAATTTCAGCTGATGCAGCAGATCTACGACAGACTCAAGACCTGGCTACTACGATAGGAGACTTGTTACTGGTTCTAGTATCTCTTGGTTTACTGTGTGATTTCATGGTCTGATGTTCATTTTGTTTGTCGACTATCATGACCCTCGGTTGTTGTATATTCATACCTGACCCACCCCGTGCTTGTATTCATGTACATATGGTGACCGATTGACCAGAGGGTCAGCTTGCTAATAACAAGCGTCCTAAAGATCCCTAATGAAGTGAGCCTCCGAAATATTAGAAAGTATGTTTACAATGGGGAGTCGCCGTGGCAGAGCGGCTAGACGCACGCCTCGGATCGGATGGTCGTGGGTTTGCTCCCTAGCGGAGCGGGATTTTTCTTTAAAAAAAAAAATGACTTCCTAGGTCGACCCAGCCTTAAGTGGGTATCGGGTGCAGACCCGGGAAGTAGAGGCGGCCGGCGTGATGCTAATCACATCAGCCATCTTGTGCCGTTGGTCTATCAAATATAGGTCTAGCTTTATATGCCCTATACGCCTACAGGCGGGGAAAAGGGCCCTTTACTTTTGTTTAAATGTTTACAAGCTCAATCCGAAGGTTTTCCTTACTTGACAGGGAGTCACTGAGGTAAAAATCTAAAATATTTTCACTAAAAAAAATTAACGTCGTTTGTTGTAAAATGTTACATTTTTTTCACTTATCCTGGTATAACTTTCTCAGATATCAACTAATCTGCATGAAATTTTGCATGCTTGTTCACATTAGAACTGGTTGTAGCCTATTCTAAGGGAATTCAAATATTATGATTGTGTACATTTTTATGTAATTTCAAATTTGTAATTTTCCACATACAAAAAGAGGAAAATTTCAGGTAGCTTAACATAAAATCTATTAAATGTGTACTGTTTTCCATAGTCCGGGCCATACTCACACCATTTTTGTATGTGCAGTTTAATTTTGAAGGAATTTGGCTGCACCATTTTCCTAAAAATATTTCCAAAGTAACATCTATATTTTGAATATTTAAAAAATAAATTTTTCACTTAAAAAATTTATTATCTCACATGTATATATTGAATTCCAAAGATGTTTATTTTATATGATAGCCTGATCATATGGTCATTATGTCTGCAAATTTGAGAGTCCTATCTTTAAAATTGAATTTTTTATGATTTCTTTTCAGACGCGACTGATTCCCTGCTAGAACTGCCCCCTTAAAAATATAACAGAATTGTCTTTACTATTGTTGAACATAACTAAATTTGACATTTATTTCGCAAATATTTAAATTGTATCATTTTCACATTTTTTATTTTTAAAAACAAAAATTGTAACTCTTAAAAAAAATGGCAGACATATAGTCGTAAATGAATCGCCATTGAAAACAAACTCTCTCTCTCTCTCTCTCTCTCTCTCTCTCTCTCTCTCTCTCTCTCTCTCTCTCTCTCTCTCTCTCTCTCTCTCTCTCTCTCTCTCTCTCTCTCTCTATCGTACACACACGCTGTTAGAAGGGGGTAGTGACTGTCGTGACTGGGGACATGGCGAATGTTTTATCTGTGTGATTGTCGTTTATCATTCATTATCCAGTAGAAACTGCTGACAGTATGAATCATTTATTGTTTATGCAATGCAGTGACTAGTTCTTTTGACTAGGTAGACTAGCCCTTTTATAAAACATGGCCACTATAGTTCCTTCAACAATTTAATAAACACTTGCAAGCCATTTTCTCGAAAACTGCCTGTTAGATCGCAATGATTTTTTGCAAGCTACTTTAAAATATCCATTACATAAAAAAAGAACCCAAAAAAAGTTATTTTTTAGTCCATAGCTGCTCAGGATGCTGAATATCAGCCAATTCCTTTGATCTTTTCAAACCATTGTAAAAAACGGGGGAGTAAAATTTCAAATTTACAGTAAATATCTGAATTTCTGGTCCTATTTTTTGTTCAGATGCGTGTCTTCATTAAACATTAATAGGTGAAATAAATTGTATTTGTTGTCATTTATGTTTAATTAAGCTGAGTTAAGCTAAGTCAAGACAGAAATTACAGCACTTGGGGCATTAACCTATGCGCTCCATCGCCGTCTTCAGTAGCTAGTACAGAGTTGCAGTACTAACGGTACCGGACGCAGTATAATTATATGTCCAACTTGCCTTTCCTCTGCGCCCAAGTTTATCGTTCGTTCTAGGCCATGACAATCCGTTGTTGCTTCTGACTTCGTTACTTGTTCCCTATGGACATTGACCACGTCTGCCTTGTCATGTATCAATTCACCACCCAGTGATGCAGATCCAGCCAATCTGTCTGCCTTGTTCAGTTGTAAACATGGCCCCAATATGCAGCATTTTTTTTCTATGAGTTGACCCGGTTGAACCTGTATTTGACAGGTTAATATTAGGGTATTTGATGTTGTTTCTTCCTTTTTCCGTTTACTTGAAAGTTGCGGCACATTTGGATATAGAGATGTATTTGTTGCAATTGTAGATGTACCTGACGGATTGATGATTTCAACCACTCATTATTTCAACCACTCATCAAAAAAGTGATTTTAATCAATCCGGATCTGACGATCCCAAAAAGTTGAAAAATGTTACTGGCTAAAAAAAAATAGTAATCCATTTCGGTGCCAGTTCTCGTCTTTCTGTCGGAGCACGTGTTCAACATACTTTTTCCAGAAATGAATGTTTATTGTTGAGAGGAACTCAACATCACACATTTTAAATGAACTTGTCATTTGATTTTAGCCCAAACAAGCTCAATCGGGTTGAGGTGGGAATGATATGCAGGGAGTCGAAGAGAAGTGTGGCCGTATTCATGATTGATTCTGTCAATGTGATACACCTTTTTCTTATTTGTTTTCTTTACAAGCTGCAACAACTATGCCTTCAAACATGTGCCGTCACAGTTGCCTTTCTCCTTAGCTAGCCATGTCCTAATTTGATCTTTTGTATTTGACGTTCTTTGTCTTCCTCTGATACGACATTATGTTAGGTGGTTTTATCCATCACTAGGCATGATGGTCTGTCCAGAATTGAAAAAATATCATTCTCCATCCAGTGCCTGAAAATGTATCCATTCATTTCAGTGTTGTAGTCCCTGCCATTCGTACTTTTTGATTGGAAAATAAGTCAAGTATCATGAATAAGACCTTTTTTACTGCTTTCTGTAAAAGTGAGTATAATGCGCTGGCCTATACTGCTTGGAATGTTTCTATTTTGTTTACCGTTTTTTGATTGCCATTCTTTAGCATAGGTATGGTGAACATTAACCCAGATTCATCCAAATATACAATATCAAAGCCTTGCCTCCGTCGCTCAAGGATCTGCCTTGGGTATTTGCTTCGACTAGCAACTAAACGTGGCTTTTCACAGAAAATATTTCTTTCACCTACAGTTTTCATTAAAGTGAACCCGGTGGCTCTTACAATTTTCCACGGACTAATTTTTGAAATATCAACACTGCATTATGATTTCAGTGTTAATTTCAGTTTTCGGCGAGTAACAAGTTGATTTGTCTGTAACATTTTTAAGATCTCACGTCTAATGACATCTATATTAAAGTCGTCAACTTTGCTTTCTATATCTTGACTGTGTCCTGTCTAATCCAGCTGTTAAAAGTTGTTTTATCCAGACCAAGCACCAATAGTGTTCGCTTTTCTGGGTCAGGAATATAACAATATGAATGACCCATCTTAGATTCCCTGGAGAAGTGCTGGTACAGTAAAACAGTAACTTTCTGCATAATTAAAAATTTGCGTCCTAAATTCATTTTAAAGCTGATGTCTATGTCAGCTTTTAAAAGCTAGCTATAGGACACAATAACACAACACTAATCTATAGATGCGCCTTTGACTAAGCAAACTTTACCGACGTCTTATTTCGGCTTCAGGTCACTAACAGTGCGCTAGAAAATGTTAAAGTTATGGATGTTTTCTTTGACGCCCTGTTAAACCAGTTATAGTGTGCTTAACTTCCTGAAACTAATGAGAGTAATCCTTTCAAAAGTCTACCAAGACGGTTTCATAATTACAAAATACATATCATAAAGAAGAGAAAACTACAAATAATATTTTTCTTTAGTTGTAAAAAAACAAAAAAAAAACAGTCATGGTTGTTCTAAGGCTGCATGCAAAAAATCATTTCGATCTAACAGACAATTTTTGAGAAAAAAGCGTACACTTGTGTTTATCTATTGTTGAATCCGCCGCTTACCTTGTGCAAGTTAAGGGCTTTCTGTGCGTTTCCTGTCATCAGTTTCAGCTTTAGTAAGTCCCTGGTCCTCTCGGAAAATGTTTGCTTGTATTGCTGATTAATGATTCTTAGCTGGTCGAAGTCAACCCCATGTAGTACGTCACCGATTTGTTCTTTCTAAAGTGTAACAGAAATAGTTACTTTCTTTCCATTCTAATCGTTCTTAATCTAGTACACTATACATGCTAAATATAGCACAAACTATGACTAGACAGCTCAAGGGAGGGAATGAAAATGACGCCCACAAAAACAGTCGAAAGTTTCGACCAAAGTCTTCATCAACGGAGTACTAAATACAGTACAATCTGTGACTAGAAAACTCAGCGGGCACGACAACAGAACTAATAAAAATACCAAAATCAACATGAAACCATGAAGTACGTAATGAGGGAAAAGTTTGAATATAAAGGCTATAATGCCAAACGAAATAAGTAAGACAGTGTAAAGACAGAGACAGATTTTCTAATACACATATTAGTGTCCATCACAAAGCAGATGATTTTCCATCTCTGAATGTAACTAATGTTATTTTTTGTTTGTTACACTTTGCAATGATGATGAATATATACATTTGTTCCAACCTTACCATTGTACCATTCATCAAAATGTGCTGTGTTCAAAGATCCGTACTCGGATGATGCTTTGAATTCAGCATTTAATAATGTCAATTCGATTCACTCAAGGAGCTTTCACGGGGGTACTTTTTAAATATTTTATCTATATCATAAATAAAGTCAATCGCCAGTGATTTCTGAAATGAAAAGCCCACGAATTGTTGACTACACTGCACTATACACGGCTTAACATATTGCAGATATGTGTCGACATGAAGTAAGTCACATAAGTCAAAGAAAGTCAACGTCCCTTTTCGCCTTGAACCTGGACCACTGATTCGGTAGACAAGAGCACTAACCATTGCGCCACTTTGGCTCTGTGCTTGATCTGCTTATAGATAATTGCAAACCTTTTTCCACCGACTCACGAGAAGAAAAGTCTCCCTAAGTTTAGAGTCAGCGATGTTGTAAAAACTGACTTCTGTTACTTTATGATAAATACTACAAACAGTTCAGCTCAAAAGATGTGTATCTCGTTTTCACGAAAACTTTAACATCTTTTGGTACATTTCTGGGCGTTCACACTTGTAAACTCTAGTGGAACGTTCTGGTTGTTAGTCCACTTCTGGACTTTTTAGTCCTGTTCCTAAACTTGAGTTTTGCTGCACATCTGTTTTACAGATCTGGTTTATTCGTACGCACACTGTTAGTTCCTCGTCTTTCAAACAGATGCACTCTGATTTTAACGAGACCACACCTAATTAGGTGAATTTAACGACATGTTTGTTAATGGACAATTGGTCTCCCCCCCCCCCCCCCCCCCCCCCCGACGTCCTTTTCCGATAGGGCCCTAGAATCAGCCCAAGAATGGCATCAATTTTCTTCATAACAAATGACGACATTACAGGAAAATGCAAACAGCCATATCTCATACTATATGACGGATATGCCAGTTATTACTGGCTAGATTATTTATCATTCATCACTGACTGACAAATATGCTGTAATAACAATCATGTTTGACTAACTACAGATATGTAAATAGTTATCCATATCACAGACCTGCTCAAGCTGAAGTACGACTTTCTTTTCCTGAGTTTTGACACTGTTGTACTTCAGTATCAGTTTTTTCCTCGTGGAATCCTGGAGAGGACGACATCAAAACACTATTTAAATCTGTAGAATGCACACCAGCTTCCACTGACAATGTATTTCCTACATCAGTGATTCCCAAACTGTGCGCCGCGGCGTCCCGGGAAACCGCGAACTCTTCACAGGGGTGCCGCGAAATATTCGAAGATACACGATTTTTTTTCCTTAAATACGAATAGTCATATTTTTATTTAGGTAGAGCGCCGTGGAAAATTTCATTAAAAAAAAAAAAAAAACTCCGCCACTAAGAAAAGTTTGGGACACACTGGCCTTCATAAATGAAACTAACTGACTTTCCTCCATCGGTGTGAAGCGTGTGATTTATATCTTTCTACTCTAGGTAATGCGTCATAGGGCTATTCATCACCTCCAACAATCAGCGAAATGAATGCTAAATTAAGAATGGGCATTACATCACTCAGGATACTCCCAGAAGCGCTCCGTCCCCATCTTCGGCAGCAAGCGAAAAGTTCCAATTCTGATTGCACCAGTAATTGTTTGATTGTATATGTCTCGTCTTTTTCTTGAATACTCAGCGTCGGCCAGATCCTGTGGTAACTTTCCTCAGACCGTAATAATCTATTTGTGCCTCTTCACTGTTCCCTCGCTCCTAAAGGGCCCATACAACATCTAGCTTTCATGTATCATTTTACCACAAAGTGGTGTAGACCGGCCAATCTATCTGTGCGCTTGTTTCCCAACACACTGGCATTACCTCGAGAAAATATGCAAAACTATCACGGATCTCTGAAGCAATGACTGTCTCCACAATTCTCAATATGCTCTGTCAGTTACAATTAGGACATGTGTGTACAGATGATTCTAAAGCCAGCAGAAGGCAGCAGTGACTGCCTCCATTTCTTTTCTCAAACTTGACGTTGTGATATCACATGCCGGACTTTGTTGCATTAGGCGATGTCCGTTCGCTTTTGCTATGAACTCCCATGCACTTCGTCAACACAGAGCCACCTGTGTATATAATCACATCACCTGGGCGGGAATTGTCATGAATTATTTGTTGAACTTCTGATTTTGCAGCAGCAGCTAGCCAGTCCCTGCACTGACGTCCTAAGTTATTAGAACCCTAAACGAGTTTGATTCTTCCTCGGACACTGAGCAACTTCTCTCCTCGTCCAAATGTATTCAGCCTGCACACATGTGTAATTGTGTCTTCTGCCATAGCTCCACATAGGGCTTAATGCAGGAGAATTTTCTTGTCTACAGCTACTCTAACATATGACGTTGCTTGCAGAACTTTGAGTCCCTCTGCAGTAGTAGGCAGTGAAAGTATCTATCGCATACATAATACCGGGGTATCTCTTGTGCATCCTAGAATAATCCCCTAATGGCTTCTTTATGTATGCGTTCAAGTTTCAACAGCTGACTCTTTGATATGATAAGCATTTCAAGTCCACAATCTTTCACCGACAGGATCACATAGTGGAACATTATGAAGATCATTCTTTATTTTATATCCATTGCTGTCATAATCTTGACAACTTTGATCCTTTTTTGGAATTTCACTGCAAATGCCTCCACATGGTCCCTGAAGAACAGACTACTATCAAAAATGATACCTAGGTACCTCGGCTTTCTTTCTCATCTGATGTTTTTGTCAGGCTTGGAATATTAGCTCATACGATTCTATTGTCCAGAGATCACCATACAATTGCCACATTTTCTGAGTTGACGACAGCACCCATCACTGCACACCAGCCAACCACTTTGTCAACAGTTGCCTGTAGCTCGTGGTCTATCTGTTGCCTATCGCTTACATGCCTATTTGCAAGAACACAAACTACAAATATAAATATTCTTTCAAACTCTGGTGCTTTAAGTTGTGCAGTCTTGCTTGCATGCGCATTAAAGAGCGCTGGTAAAGCTGCAGAGCCTCGGGGTATTCCCGGGACGATATTACATGTGTCTGAAGCCAAGGGCAGTCATGCGTGAATACAGGACAACTGCTATCCCGTTCACCAGCTAGGGACAGATCCTCTTCTTCAAGAGGTCAGATAATCAAATACAAAATACAAGTGCTGCCACTACCGTCTCCTATCAATTCTGGAACGCCATATAAACATCAACAGCAAAAGTAGCTGCATTTGACCAGGTAGGTATCTTCCCTTGGCCGGAAAATACCCAAATCTTTTGGCAGGAGCTTTCCTCTTTCCAAAAAACATTAGTAGTTTAACAGCAGTAATCTTCTCTGGCACCTAGCCAAAAGATTTTTTTAAGGGTGATAACCCTAAAACAGCGGAGCCTCAAATGATCCTTGCCTGTTTTTGAAAGTGGGATTAGGTAGATGTGTAACCAATCCTGGGGCACTAAAGCTGTTTTGATGCTCTGTTGAAGTGAAAAGCCTTCTCCCTCAAGACTTCACTCCGCCTGGCATCTGGCCCCAGTGCAGTGTCTTTTGCTTTTTGCAATATATATTCTACATCCTCCACATTTACGGTATATCGAAAAAAAAAAATTATCATTTATACTATTAGACAAATTATCTTTAACTGAATTACTAACTTCCATCTCCTTATGATCAATCTGGGCTATATAAATCTCTCCAAAATTGCATTCCCTTTTTATGTGTTGTCATTTGTATACCATTGTTAGTGTATATAATGACTGTAGTGATAGGCCGATCCTTCCTTTGCATCTGTTCGTGAAGATTCTAAAACCTACCCAGTGACGTATCACAATTTCGCTCATAAAATGTTCTCATTTAGTAGTGTTTGCATCTGATGCACACTTGAATGCCTGACCTACTTTGTTGGTCCATCACAGAGGCTGCACAAAAGCAGAGGTGGTAGTTCTGCTGCATACCTTCTGTCGAAGGCGTCCAACAATGGTACTGGACCTATCATACTTTAAAGTCTTGCTAGCTTGAGAAATCAAGACTGAGAATGGTATATGGTCACTCCCGTGATCGCCTAGGACACTTCATTGTGTGTCCGGCATTGCTGAGTATGTAACAAACGCCGAATCAATAGCCGTATCTGTATCACAAGGTCTCTGTGTCATTCTAATTAGCCTACTGTCCTTTATATAGACGAGGTCTGCATCAACTTTAGCCACTTCTAAAACATTTCCTTATTTATTTTTCCCGGTACTGTCCCACACTCTAGTCCTCGCAATGAAATCCTACAAAAGAGAAGCCTATTACCAGAAATTTTTTCCCTCTTTGAGAGGACCCCGGTGATCCTTAAAGACAAGAGAGTCAACAGCAGATTAAACATTTACAAATCCGCATAAACCAATCAACGGGTCATGTGACAGTGTTAACAACATTGCGTCCATAAAAGAAATGAAAGTAAAGCTTGTATAGACAAATAATTAAAAAGCGTTGTTATATTTATCAAGTAGAGCACAGTTTAAATGAAAAATTATACGTTGAAGTAAATCAGCTGTAAACGAGTGGAACAGGCATCGCAATACGACAAGCTGTAAGCAAATATTCTTAGCGATGTAGCAATTTTCCCGTCGTAAATTTGAACAAAAAAGACAAACATTAGATTGAGCAAATTTGTGAGCCTGGCACAGACAGAAATAGCTGTAATAGCTGCACAAAAGCCACGCCTTACGGCCTACCTGGCAATAACCATATTAACCAACCATGTAAGCATTGTTGAGAATTCCTTGTCTTGGCATGCTTAAATGAGTTTTAGTGTTGTGTTCAAGATTTCGATGATGGTTTCGTTTGCAGAAATGTTGTTATCAACTGACAATGACTGCAGTTACACGACTGGAGTGTTACAGATAATCGTTTTGTGCTAGAACTTACAACCAGAATAAAGAATATCACAATATAACGAAGTATGCTGTGTATGGTAGTTTCAAGTGGTGGACAGGCAAACGAAACGTTGTGACTAGGATTGCTTACCCTCTTAGCAAAGTGGCTGTACGGAACTGGTCAGTCTTTGGTTTGAAACTTCATTGAGGGAGAATTTTACAAATGAACAAGCATTGCCACGTCGACCCAGCCTAAAGTGGGTACCCGTGAATGTGCAGGGAAGTAAACGCAGCCGTATGATAATGACCACCGCACTTACAGTCAGACTCAGTATGGTATCCCAAGTAAATAAATAGCGTGAAAAGAATTCTACGTAGTTATTGTTAGTAACATAGGCGCTAATTATCCATATTATTTGCTTAAACGAGAAGGGAAATGAGAAGGGAAATGTGGAGGTAAAGGCTGGGAGTTGTATGTGTCCATAGGATGACCCGGCGGTTCACTTTTTGTCTTGGGAAAAACGTTTGGGAAATCAGGAGCGATTCTCCCTTTCACATCAGGTCAGTCTGAGAACCCGTGTCCGTTGTAACTGTTTGATGGTGGGGCCCCAGCCCCAGTTACAGGGACGTCGCCTAGCGGGGGCCACGGGAAAAAAAACAAAGCTACAGACAAGAAAGGAGAACTACAGGGGTGCACACTAGATGGTTATCCACGGACAAGGGAGAAGAGGCTTGAGAATGGAAGAAAGGACCACCCACGCAACAGCAGTATTTTATAAGTTTGAAATAGGGGAAGTCTGGAGAATGTCTGTCAAAACAGGGGCGCCGCATTATGTTAGTAAACATCTGGAGAGTAAGGGTTGTTCGCCTTGACTTTCCCACTTATTTTCCCAACTGTTAACAGTTCGGTACATGGACGTCGCCTAGCAAGGGCCACGGGGAAAACAGAACTATAGACTAGAAAGGAGAACTACAGGGGTATACACTAGATGGACAGGGGTAATCACTGGATGGTTATCCACAGACAAGGGAGAAGATGCTTGAGAATAAAAGAGAAGACCACCCACGCAACAGCAGTATTCTATTAGTCTGAAATAGAGGAAGCCTGGGGAATGTCTGTAAAGACAGGGGCGCTGTCTTATGTTTGTAAACATCTGGCGACTAATGGTTGTTTCTCCTTGATGTCTCTTCGTAGTCGTTTTACCCTGTAATAACATAAGACGGTACAGGGGCTAAAAGCCGGGTCCCCACCATAAAACAGAGACAGCAGACCACAATATGATTGGACCGACCTGATATGAAAGGGGGAGTAGCTTCTTTTTTTTTTTTCTAAGACAAAAAGTTAACCACAGGGTCACGCCATTGACACATACAACTTCCAGCCGCATTCCCATCTACATTTCCGCCTGCATTCCTATTCACATGTCCTCTTCATTCCCCATTAAATCCACACGCCACATTCAATTCACACGCCACATTTAATCAACACACCACATTCAATTCGCACGCCACATTAAATTCGCACGCCACCTCCGCAAATTATATGGATAATTAGTGTCTAGAACTACTACTGTTAAACATTTTTCTCAGTTATAAATTGTTTTGGAAGAGTTGTTGATATGAAGAGAAGGAAACAAATAAGAAGTAGTCTCTATTATTGTTCAGCGGGTGATTAATTGCTAACTTCACACACACTTAAATTATTGCAAACAACGACAATACACCGATGATTTCAATGTTCATAGTTCTCGTACATCTAGGAGCGGTAACAGCATAGCAGTTAGCACACTTGCCTACAGATATAGTGGCCCAGGTTCGAAAGTTGGTTAAAATATCAGACGAGAAAGGGGAAATCGTTATCATAATCTTCAATATTATGCACTAAAAAAAGAGAAAGAAGAATGAAAGGAAGAAGAAGAGGAAGATTATGTACAGAAGAAAGTGGGAGAGGAAAATTGGGATTAGAACAAGAAGCAAGATGACGAAGAAGCGAAGAGGATGAAAAAGGAAGGGGGAAACAGAGAAAGAAAAGAACAAGAAATACAACAAGAAGAAATGTTCCTAATTACAAGGTTTTTCAATTTATTCTCCAAATATCTGACGCATTTCTCAGCCTTGATTGCATGTGAAAACGGATTAACGCCCCCTTTGATTATGTCTGTGTCGAAATCTGCAAAATCCTTTTTAATGGCTTGTAGGCAAGTATCAGCTTCTGTGATTGTTGCCTGAAAGAAGACAGAGAACATAAAAGTAATGCTTTAATCAGTGACACAACTTGCCCCCCCCCCCCCCCAAACACACACACACTACACACGTACAGATCAATATAATAATATTTGCTTTAACGTCCTCATACAGCGGGCCGTGTAAGTGTCAGACAGCTGCAAATATGTCTCGTGGTTTGAAACATTTTGATTGTTTTTTCCAATGGTAATCATGGCGTAGGCTAAGCTTCTCGTTGTATATAATTTCTGTGTGTTACTTTACTTAGGTAAATGCTTGAGAGTATTATATGGTACACACACACACACACACACACACACACACACACTCAAACACACACAAACACACAAGGTAATGGTCGAGGTCTGGTGCAGGAGAATCTAGCATTTGATACAATTACAACAACCCGCTTGAGAATGGAGGTGGAGGCGATCACTGCAGCTTTCCACTGGTTAGAAAACACGATACACACACACATACACACACTCACACACACATCGTGTTTGTAACTGACGCAGAATGCATGTCGAGGAAGGTGAGGACTGGCAGTGCTTCTCTTCGAATGTCACGGGTAAGGAGAAACGTCTCGACCTTTCTCAGGGCTATGCTGGTGTTTTGGGAAATGAACTAGTGGACAGACTGGCTGCTCTACACAAAATGGTTGATTACTGATCATGTGAAAGCAGACATATGATGCAAGACATAAAATATTTTTCAATGTTTACTATTCTGTACGAATACTAACTAGACATGGAACGAATATAAACTCCGGCCACATCCAAGTCAATAATATGAAAATCAAACGAACGGAAAAATATAAGTATTTGGGTGCAAAATTCAACTGCTCCAACATGCTGAAAGAAGAAATACAATTTAGAATACAATCTAGAAATAAAGTATGCTATGCCCTTCAACATCTGCTAGAGTCAAAGTGTCTGTCTCGCAACACCAAGATCAAAATATATAAAACGTCGATAAGACCACTCGTTTTATATGGCTCTGAAATTTGAAGCAAAAAAAAAAAAAAAAAAAAAGAGATCAAGCCTTATTACAGGTTTTTGGAAACAGTCTTACGACAAATCTTTGGACCCATCAAAGATGCTTACAGAGGGTAAAGGAGAGTGAGAAGCAGCAACGTAACACATAAACTATTTAAATCACCATTGATTACTGGCATCATGAGAGCTTACAGATTAAAATGGTTGGGGCATATTGAAAGAATGTCAGATGACAGAGAAGTAAAAACTGTATACACCTGAGAGAGGAATGGGTGTAGAACACGAGGCAGACACAAAAGAAGTTCGGGAGATAATGTCCAGCCAGACCTGCAAACAACTGGTGTCACAAATTGTGAACATAAGGCCAGCCAGGGAGATGAATGGAGACGAGTGATATTTGCAGCAGTAAATCTCAAGGGCTCAGAATGCTAAAGAAGAAGATGACTATTCTGTGCTACTTTATGTGAAGTAAAAGTTCAGCGTACATTTAACATTATGAATGTTTTTTTTTTTTTTTTTTTTTTTTTGAAAGATATATTTTAAACACTATTCGTACTCGTATTCGGCCGAATAGTTAATTGGTGCCGTTATTCGTATTCGGCCGAATAGTGAAAATGTAACAGGGAGACGTCATTACTTGTTTGTGGTAAGTAGGTTATTACGCAGAGTTAAGATGTACTGAAAATCAACAAGTTTTGGCAGCCTTGACATTCCCTTTTCCAAAATCTTCTTTTCCCTCCAAAACTAGCTGTTGACATCAAACTGATGTTGTCTGGCCTTGACCTTTTTACTAGAAGTTTTGAAATGCGTTTTTTTCATCATGTGACCCAACCTTGTCTTACTAGTAAATACCTTGTCGTGCCCTGTCAAAGCAAATGCAATTGTACTTGTTTTCTGGAGGCTTCTATGACCTCAGTTGTCAATTTAACTATTGTAGTTGCGCAGAAAAAAAGAATGATGAAATCTGATGCAATTGAGATATAATTAGCTAAATCCCACATGAGAACGTACATCGTAAACAAGTTGAGACGTACTAGAATATTCTAGAAGCAGAAAACGTGAGAAGAAAACAAATAACTAGCATTTCCTCATCCAGGTATAAATAATGGGTAAGAGTCCACTTAAGCAGCTTTCAGTCTATTAGATTTATAAAGTGGAGGGGCTAGTCATATGGACCCTCAAAGCTCTTCACTAGTAGAGATGTCAGCTCAACTCAAAGAGTGCCTTCAGTGGTTGAGACTCAGAGGACTAGCGACTAGTCTCAATGATCTGCGTAGTTGTGGAGATGCCAGCTCAACACTAGAAGCAGAGGAACCAGTCACATGGAACCTCGAAGACAAAAACTAAAGGGGAGACATGAAACAAGACATCGAACTACAGAGACGAGACATAAGATACATGGATCCATGGTTAACAGAGACACATTAGGAACACTATAGAGATGTTAGAGTCGACGATCAAGCCGTTAGTACCAAACAGCACTAGAAGCCAGGTGGCAGTTAGAGACACTAGAACCAGTTAACAGAGTAACTAGAGATGAAGAACACAGCGCGACCTCAACAGTACGTAACCATAGAGAGAACACAGCGCTATTCAGAATATCATTGATGTATTTGTGACATTGTTGAAGTATCACAATAAAGACAGTATAGACAAGAACTGTTGTTTCCAGCCATTTTATTATACAAGCACCAGAGTCACATGAGAAGCATGCAGCAAGCAAGACATCATCATCATCATAACCACTATCGACACGAACATCTTTCTCCTCTTCTATAATCTTCCACTCGACTCCTCCTGTAGCAAACCTACAGATGAACCTGGGTGTGATATCAACGTACGCAACGAAGAAGAGAGCTGTGCTACAAAAATCACTATTCGGCACAGCCCTAATATATATATATATATATATATATATATATATATATATATATATATACACACACACACACACATATATATATATATATATATATATATATATAGTTTATGGCGTTGTGGATGCATAGTATGTGGATTTTGTGGCTGGTGGAGTGGTAGGATGGCGCATTCCTACAAGGTCAAGTGACCGATTTTTTTTTCTCTCCACAAAATGACGGCCTGTTTGTAAACTTTGTTTGTCTTAGATACTATTTAGATACTAATTAGAAGTTTTTAAAAAAGTTCAAACGGGGTCAGGCGCGGTATTTTTAGTTTCACACACATGTCATTTTCCACTTGTGGAGGCACTCGGTAGCGGGTTCTCTTTTCAGGGGTACCCCTTTTAAAGTCTACAGTAATAGAAACTGCTGCGCATTGGATGGTTGTGGGTGGGGCCCATCCCCAAGATGGCGGTCTTTCATTTAATAAGTATGTTGTTTGCCTTATCTATGTTAAAATGTTAAAGTATTGAAAAATCTTATAAGGTAATAATAAAAAGTTAAAACAAAAATCCCTGTCACTTCGGGGGCCCTCTTTTAGTGCACCTAAAACATAGGAGCGAGATGGTTAGACGCTGTTATGGGATCCTAAACCTTTTGGATTGTGTTTCATCAATCAAATGGATATGTGTATGTGTGTGTGAATGTATGTGTGTGGATGTACGTGATGTTTGTGCATGTGTTTATGTGTGTGTGTTTGCGTTTATGAGCGACTATATTTCGAAAGAATTATCGTTTAAAAGAAATTGGTAATAGTGAATAATCATGACATATGTTGACACATTTTGTTGTATAAATTAGAACTAGAACTTGAATGCAAACAGCAACCTTTTGCGAGATGAAATTTTGCCGAAATAAATTACAATGAGGAAAAAAAGCTGTAAAATGCTTTTTAAGGTCACTATTACTAGAAGCATGGAAAACATGGGCAATAAAGCAGAATCAGGTTTCGGATGAAAATGTTTGAAAGACAAAATCTCGTGGGTTGGAGTCAGGCTGGGAAAAAACAACAACCCCCCCCCCCCCCCCCCCCCCCCCCCCCCCTTCCCAAAAAAAAAAAGTCGTTCAGAAATCGGATGAAATTATTTTGAAAAAGTAGGCCGCAGTGAAGACATGTTAACCGTGTTGTGAAGAAAAGATGCAATGTCAGCCCACGTGTTCAGATGACCTCGTTTCGACGTCCACATCCACAGTTCGTATGTCTATCTGCTATAGGTTAGTTGCTTATCCTTTACAGGACGTTGCAGAGCCAACCCCAACAGCCCCTGGTTGTTGTGTGATTTTTCTAGGCAAATTTACGTCCAGTAATTTGCCATTGCTTCCTGGATGGTCGGCTTTCTTGATACCACTGTCGAAACCAACGCAAGGCGCATGGCCCGCAGCTGGGATCGAACCCGGCATCTCGGCATTACGAAGCGTTCGCATCTACTTAGTCACAGAGCCGACCTATCTGCTATACTAAAACAAAAGTCCACAACTCAGGTGTCTACCCGCTATACTGGCGCTAACATCCACAGCACGGTTGTTGATCTGCTACACCCACGCTAACATCCACAGCACGGTTGTTGATCTACTATACCCACGCTAACATCCACAGCACGGTTGTTTATCTGCTATACCCACGCTAACATCCACAGCACGGTTGTTTATCTGCTACACCCACGCTAACATCCACAGCACGGTTGTTTATCTGCTATACCCACGCTAACATCCACAGCACGGTTGTTTATCTGCTACACCCACGCTAACATCCACAGCACGGTTGTTGATCTACTATACCCACGCTAACATCCACAGCACGGTTGTTGATCTGCCATACCCACGCTAACATCCACAGCACGGTTGTTTATCTGCTATACCCACGCTAACATACACAGCACGGTTGTTGATCTACTATACCCACTCTAACATCCACAGCACGGTTGTTGATCTACTACACCCACGCTAACATCCACAGCACGGTTGTTGATCTGCTACACCCACGCTAACATCCACAGCACGGTTGTTGATCTGCTACACCCACGCTAACATCCACAGCACGGTTGTTGATCTGCTACACCCACGCTAACATCCACAGCACGGTTGTTGATCTGCTACACCCACGCTAACATCCACAGCACCGTTGTTGATCTGCTACACCCACGCTAACATCCACAGCACGGTTGTTGATCTACTATACCCACGCTAACATCCACAGCACGGTTGTTTATCTACTATACCCACGCTAACATCCACAGCACGGTTGTTGATCTACTATACCCACGCTAACATCCACAGCACCGTTGTTGATCTGCCATACCCACGCTAACATCCACAGCACCGTTGTTTATCTGCTACACCCACGCTAACATCCACAGCACCGTTGTTTATCTGCTACACCCACGCTAACATCCACAGCACGGTTGTTTATCTGCCATATCCACGCTAACATCCACAGCACGGTTGTTTATCTGCCATATCCACGCTAACATCCACAGCACGGTTGTTTATCTGCCATATCCACGCTAACATCCACAGCACGGTTGTTTATCTGCTATACCCACGCTAACATCCGCAACTCAGGTATCTGTCTGATATAATAATAATAATAGTAATAACACGAACGACTTATTATACTGTACTGTCATATTTTACCCTTTCCGTTGCAAAACGGGCTCAAATTATCCAGAAAACCAGTGAACACAAACTGCCCAAACCCTAAATACACTAACCTGATAACTGTCAACAGTGTTCTCACATTCCCTGATGAAATTACGACTTGCTTCAGTCAGCTCCTCAATTTCCTTATTAACGATTTCAAATTTCTGGGCAGCCCGCAGCCCTAGACTCTTCTCGTCGGTGAATTTAGAGGCCCTCGATTTTCTGTGAAATGCGGAAGCCTCAGCTTTTCCTTTGCCGCCCATTTGCAACGATAGCCTCTGTTGAGGGTCACGCGATCCTTCAATTCGACTGAGACAGTTCTGGAACATCTGGACCTCTGTAGACAGTGTTTGGCACGACTTTCTGGGAGGACATGTTGAAAATACAGGAGATCAGCAGGTGGACTTGGGGGAAGACGTGGTCGCGCAGTGGCTGGGCGCTTGCTTGTCCGCTCTGATGTTCGCATCCGCACAGGAGGGATTTGGGAACATGACACTGGCTTTTTTGACGACATCGCCTTAGATGGTTACGAAGAACTGGCATGGGAAACAAGTACGCCGCCACAGAGAAAACACTAGGGCGCCATACAATTTTGTTTAATTGCACAACATTAATAATAACGACATTTATTGTTATTATTAATATTATTATTATTATTCTGTAGTTGAAACGGCTTTAATTTTATGAGGCCCCTTGCCTTGAACAATTATAGGGCTAGAGGTGCAGGGGTGGGGTGGAAAGGCTTCAAGGAGCTTAATCTTTGTTTTACTGTGCAATAATAATAATAACTTGTGTATACTGAAATAAAAATCAAGATATAAGAATTGAAGTACTTTCAACAGCTGACATGAAGACTAGATATAAACAGAGTGCACACATCCAGCGGAAAAGAAAGTGATAGGTTTTGATCAGATGCAAAACAGACACGAAACATGTTGCGGGATTAGTCAGAAGCACCTGTGCCTGGAGGTTCCGGCCTCTCAACCCCCCCCCCCCCCACATACACAGGCAGGTTAGTTAACTCGCTAAGCACCCCCTTTCCTTCCCCCGCCTCTTTCCCCCAATTAAAAATGGTTCGAGGTTTGAACAATGGGTCAACATCATGGCACACGGGTAGTAACCCATAAGTGTGCCGTTCTTCTTCTAACTCAAGTCTGAGTCCGAAAAAGCTCAGCACACTGCTCAGGTTTTGTAGCACCGGTGAGGATACTGAAATACTTTGGGTAGATTTTTAACTCCAAATTTTGCCTGGGCAGCACCGGTATGCTACTCTTTTCGATTTCCAACTACCAAGCAGTTAAACAGGCTAAAACCGTACGTCAAAAAAATATTAGGAGATTACCAAGCGAGTTTCTGATAGAACAGATCAACAATAGATCAGAAATTCATGTTACGGCAAATGACAGAGCAAAATTGGGAATAAAGAAAAGATGGACATAATGTTTTGGTGGATTTTAAAAAAGGCGTATGATGGTGTGCATGGTAGAAACAGTTTATAGAATGCTGTAAAGGACTTTGGAATAATTTAAAAAAAAGTTAATTAGATTGATCAACCTATGAAAGGAAGAGACTCGTAATATAGTAATATATAAAGTCAGAAAGTCAGACCCGTTTCAAATAACATCTGGTTTAAATCAAGGTGATGCTCTGTCCCCATTTCTTTGCAACCTGGCACTGGAGACAAATAATCAGGACATTGAAACAAGAGTGTACTATAGCAGAAAATACAAGAATACTTGCATATGCTGATGACATGAATATCGTTGGAGAAAATGAACTAGGGAATGATAAAACAATGACTGTCTTAAAAGAATAAGCTAAAAAAAAATGGGACTAGTTATCAATCAGGATAAGATAGAATACACGATAATCAATAGACAGGGAAAGAATAAAAACTCCGGCAACATACGATAAAAATCAAACGAACGGAAACATGTAAGTACTTGGGTGCAAACTTCAACTCCCCCAACATGATGAGAGAAGAAATACAATCTAGAATACAATCTGGAAATAAGGTATACTATCCCCTTCAACATCTGCTAAAGTCAAAGTGTCTGTCTCGCAACACCAAGATCAAAATATATAAAACGTTGATTAGACCAGTTGTTTTCAATGGCTTTGAAACTTGGAGCACAACTAAAAGATATGAAGCCTTATTACAGGTTTTCGAAAACAGAGCCTTATGACGAATCTTTTTACCCATCAAAAATGCAAACAGTGATGAATGGAGAGTGAGAAGCAACAACAAAATTCATTATCAGTTTAAATCACCATTGATCACTTGCATCATGAGAGCTAATAGACTGAAATAGTTGGGGCATATTTAAAGAATGTCAGATGACATAGAAGTAAAACTGTATACACCAAGAAGATGAATGGTCGTAGAACACGAGGCAGACCAAGAAGATGATGGAAAGATAATATCCAGACAGACCTGCAAACACTTGGTGTCACCATCTGGAAAGAGAGGGCCAACTAAAGAGATGAATGGAGGCGGGTGAT